>JAVTVY010015889.1:0-64592 GCA_036873755.1 Hanleya hanleyi
TGGCGTCAGCCAGCCGTTCATAAGAGGCGTGTCCAGTTGCTATGAAGAGGGGAAACAACTCTGAGCAGACATTTAAAAAAATGTAATTGCTTCATTGGCGGAACAGGGGTTATTATTGACAAAAAAAATCATCTACTCAGTTTCCAAATTCAACAGAACTAACTCAGTTCTTTCAGCACGCCCGAATGTCGGCAAAAAGTCATTTTTTGAAAGTTTTCATCCCATGAATTAAAAAACTCATTTTTAAAAAAGTTTTCATCACATGAAGAATAAACACTCATTATTTTAAAGTTTTCATCTTTAACAGGATGCATTTATATTGCAGTGGCAGCGGCATTTTGTTTCAAGATAATGATTCAAATCAACGAGATATGATATAATTCTAGAGGAAAATTGGTGTGATTAATAAAAAGTGGTTTAGGCATTTTTTTGTTTTGTTTTTTTCTAAGACTTGAATTTGAAATTCCCCCCGACACAATTTGAAATGAAAGTGTTATAAATTTTCCTTCAATTGCATTTTATTGCAGAAAATGTATCCTACGAGAATTAAATTTGCAATTTCCGAAAACGTTGTACACGCAAGGAAACCAAACGGCTGTAAATTCAAGACGGCCATAATAAATACCAAGCTCAACCGCAGACCAGTCAATGCTCTAGACAACCCGATCATGATTGATTGCAGCTCTCGTCATGCACACGTGAAACTTCTTTATTCAGACAATTTGTACGTTTGGTTTTGATGTATTTTCAATCCTTGGTATAGCTGGACATTTCACCTTTTATTTCGTGTTGAAACGAAACGGTACGGGATGTGGCTGACTGCTGGCACACGTCTCTCTGCTGCGCAGTTCTGTCGGGCGTTGTAGCTGTCATCCCTCGTGGTCGTTTGGAAACTTCCACCCCGTGACCCGTTTGTATTAATCGCAAACCCATACTTTCCAGCATAAAGCAATGCATTGCATGGTTCCCGACGAATCGAATTGGAAGCGTTCACTAAAACTAGGGAAGTAAGGCACAAAACTTTTAGCTGTGCCGTATTCTATACGCACATGGCCTACAACAACAACGACGACAACGTGAGTGGAGATTTTCTTTTGCTCCGTTCGTAGACTGTATTTTCTGCCTATTTCGTTCCTGAAACTCAATTTTGTTGCAGGAAATTCTTGCTGGGTGAAATCGAGAATAGTGGTCCTAAAACATAACCCGTATAAAAAGACCCAACACTCCCGCATTTCAAATTCATGTGATTTGTTGTCATCTTGTCTTGTCAAATACGGATCGCTTTACGTCAGTTACGATCGTGACATATCTTTCGCGAAAGGTATTTACCTTTCGCGAAAGCTTTGAAATAAATATGAAATCATCGTAAGTTATTATCAACCTTTCGCACATGCTTTCGCGAATGTTTCGCGAAAGATGAACCCAAAGTTGCGAAAGATGAACCCAAAGTTTCGCGAGCAGTGACCAGTTTAATTCTTGGGCGTACTGTAGATCATTCTACAGGTGGATGAGAGTAGTAAGTCGTTGAACTTGTTCAGGATACAAATGAGCTTGAAATTAGCGAACAAACTTAGCTTTCTTTGGGAAAAATAAATTGGATCCCTACAGGCTTCTGTCGGTTGAAATGTGGATCTGTTTGGTAATTTTTGTATGCCTGAATACAGTCCGTTAGAAAGTAAGTTTTAGAACCTTGGTCCGCCTGCATCAGTGAAAAATTTTAAAATAAATTATAAAGTAAAAAAAAAAAAATCACTTGCCCACATTCTTTTGCAAATATGAGCCCTTGAGAAATCATTAATTAACTTTTTAGAAAGGTGAGTTGTCTCACCTTTATTATCAGATCTAGAAAATTTCTGATTTTAGGGTTGTCCGAAGTACACGTATGAAAATAGTTCCCAATTGTTTATTCTTTCTCAGACCAGAATAGTTATCCTTCAGTGGTTGACAGGCTTTGTAGGCCTATATATAGTCAATTAGCATGTATTTGACCCCTTTCCTGTATTAAATAATACTCTGTTAATTGTTTTCCTTCAAGATATCAGATTAATACACACTAAAGTATGGAAGCCTGCTTTGGTCACTCTTCCAAAGATTGACCTCAGAGAAATACAGTTCAGGAGGCAACATGTACATGTGTAAAGAGCTGCCCTACCGTAGCTCTAGGGACTGTACATGTATCTATGCTGGGTCTGGTTTCTGATGAAGTGGTCAAGCTAAAACTAGGTCATCACATGGACTGGTGATAGGAATATATGTACAATGTACATGTATGTTGTGAAATTAATGAATCAATTGAACTTAAACTTAGAAATAATACTACATGTATCTGACATGTCTGAGAACTGAAATATTTTGAGATGGATGTCTTGCCACTTGTTGTTTCATGCACTCATGTGTTCTAATACTTTCATTCAGTACCAGTACCGGGTATATGTATAATATTAGTACCACTTCATATGGATCAGCTTGGTATTATGGCCAGCTTTTCGTGTGTTTTTTGGGAAGCTTTTTCAAACAAATAGATACTATTTTGAATTGAAACTCTGGGAAAGAAATCTGCTATTCAGGAAGCAGCTATTCTTTTGAGTTTTACTGTCTCCACTATTGCAGCCTGAGTCCATCAATAGTGACAGACTCACTGAAAATGATACTCGGGTATAACAATCAGTTAAAAACTATTTTTCCTGTGAGCCATAATTTACAAAATACTAATTTATAAATGGAAGTACAGTGCAATAAAATCTAGATTATGAAAAGAAAATGGATGGTATCTGTCCCAACCCTCAATCAACACCGTTTATCTTCTGAACCACCTTTCTATATATGCCCATGGGCCTAGTTATAACCTTAATTAGTTCAGGGTATTTGTTAGTTTGAGTTGTCCCCCTTGGATCAGGGAGAATGACTAACTGCTATCTGTTTGACATCGTAATTGAGTTTACCAGTATCACATCATGTAAAGTCACAGATGTGATTTGTGTTGTTGAAATGCCTGAAACGGGTACATTTAGTCGATCTTGTCAAGTTTATTAACACAGCCATTCTGATCTCGATTATGGTAGATTTTTGAGGAATGAGATTTTTGCTTCTCTGATATTGCAATGATGATTGGAACTTGCCCTCTCTGACTCCTGCTGAGAGAAGGTTCCTAGTGTACTCGAACCAATCTGAGCAAACTCCAAGAGAGCATCCAAGTATACCTACATATGCATGGTCATGATGATGTGGGGAGCATACCATTGAATATGGATGTTGTGCCCCTCTTAGATTGAACAAGGTTGAGTTGGGTCAGGGATATAGAATGGAGGGATCAGTTGCACCATTTTCAACATTTGGCCAACTGACCGCAATGGTGCAACTATTTCCTTCATTCTCTATCCCTTGTTGGGTACACATTCTTTGTTTCACCGACAGTTATTGCAAATTATGTTGGTATCCACATGCATTGTTGAGAAGATGTGCCTCTGTCCATTTCTTAAAAGAGTAGATCATTCTACAGGTGGATGAGAGTAGTATGTCGTTGAACTTGTACAGAATACAAATGAGCTTGAAATCGAAAATTAGCGAACAAACTTAGCTTTCTTCGGGAAAAATAAATTGGATCCCTACAGGCTTCTGTCGGTTGAAATGTGGATCTGTTTGGTAATTTTTGTATGCCTGAATACAGTCGGTTAGAACCTTGATCCGCCTGCATCAGTGAAAAAATTTAAAATAAATTATAAAGTAAAAAAAAAAAAGAATCACTTGCTCACATTCTTTTGCAAATATGAGCCCTTGAGAAATCATTAATTAACTTTGTGTAAACTTAATTAGATCAGGATATTTGATGGTTCCAATACATTTAGACACATTGATATTTAAGCAAGTTTGAGTTGTCCCCCTTGGATCCATGAGAATGACTAACTGCTATCTCTTTGACATCGTAATTGAGTTTACCGGTATCACATCATGTGAAGTCAGAGATGTGATTTGTGTTGATGAAATGCTTGAGATGGGCATATTTAGTCGATCTTGTCAAGTTTATAAACATGGACATTCTGATCTCGATTATGGTAGATTTTTGAGGAATGTGATTTGTGATTCTCTGATGTTGCAATGATGATTGGAACTTGCCCTCTCTGACTCCTGCTGAGAGAAGGTTCCTAGTGTACTCGAACCAATCTGAGCAAACTCCAAGGGGACATTCAAGTATACCAACATATACATGGTCATGATGATGTGGGGAGCCTACCATTGAATAGGACTGTTGTGCCCCTCTTGGATTGAACAAGGTTGAGTTGGCCTGGTCAGCGATATAGAATGAAGGGATCAGTTGCACCATTTCCAACAGTTGGTTAACTGACCACAATGGTGCAACTATTTCCTTCATTCTCCATCCCTGGTTGAGTACACATTCTTTGATTGTTGCTAATGTAGGATCTGTTGCTTTGAGGGTACTGAAAGTTGTATTTTAACTATGTGAATTCATTTGCTATTACAGGCCAAGCAGTTCGGAACCACACAGGGTCGCTGGCCAAAGAAGAGTGCAGAATTTCTGTTACAGTTGTTGAAGAATGCCGAGAGTAATGCAGAGTTCAAGGTTTGTTTCCAGTTCAGTCATTGGTATTTCTCTGAAACAATTCTTGATCAGAGTCTGAAAAAAAAACACACTTTGAACATTTGAAAGTTGTGAGGAAATGTCTGTTTCAATGTACTCAGCAATGGTTAGTTTATTCTAGCCCGAGTCTTGAGACCTGAATGATTAATTAATTAATGAACTTGTTGTAAGAGGATATATCTAACATTTTATAATGGTTCTCGGTTTTCTGGATTTTGTTTGAGGTGTAAAAGAACTAACTGGAAATCTTCAAATATCATGCCCATTTGGAAACAGTGAAGGTCGTGACCTAGTGACCCTTGATGTCCGAATCTGATTAATTAATATTAGTCCTAGCGAGCAGTCATAGCAAATGCTCTGGGCAACATTTTCAATGTAATGTCAAAAACACCACAAAGTTGACAATAAAATTAGGGTCGTGTTACATCAGTGATGTTAGAATTCCGGATAATTAATCACCTGCCATGTATGGTAGATGGGATAAAAATCATCACGTCGGTGAAAGTGGGATGAAACGTCTTCAGGGTTCAGGTCTATTCAGGATGAAAAAATGCATTCAGATAATGTTTTCTTAACTTTAATGTTCTTGTATGTTGACAGAGTCTGGACACCGATCACCTCATGGTAGAACACATTCAGGTTAACCCCGCCCCCAAAATGAGGAGGAGAACCTACAGGGCTCACGGACGCATCAACCGTAAGTTGTTGAGTGTGATTTGATTAAAGTTCTTGTGATGATTCAAAAGAATGCATTGAGTTTTCAGTTGCTGTATTCATGGACAGAAGGGGACAAGTATGTTTTTGATTGGTGGTGTACTGTCATTTAACATTAGGGAGATAGGATAAATGGTACTTGGCAGGTTAGGGTAAGAAAAAGTCTTCACCCCGCCTTCTAATTTTTTGTATCAGTAAATGCCACAAATTAGTGCAGCCCTGAAGCAACTCGACTACAAACAGATCTAGAAAGTAATAACTAGAACTGGTACTTTCATATCTTGAGATCACCTCCTCGCTGCTCACACTGAGACAGTACTCCCGGAAATTTCCGGCTCTCAAGTTAGAGAGTGTCCAATAAGTTGGAGAGTGTCCCAATAAGTTGAAGAGTATTGATCGTAATGTGACTGGCTGGATTGGGGTTTTCCCCAAGCATTCGTTCACAGTAAATCCTCTAATAATTCGATCCCTCTATTAAAATTGCCCCAATTCTGTAGACAGATGTTCTAAAAAAAGGAGATGGTAGGATAAGGCTGCATTTTGGCCTACACGTGGTGCAGTTGAAATCGAAATAAATAAAATGCAGGCCTTCAAGTGCCTCCTATATTTCCTATATTTTCCTATATTTTTGAGTCATTCCTATATTTTCCTATATTTTACTCAAAACCTCCTTTATTTCCTATATTTTGACTTTTTCTCATGAAAACTTTCATCAATGCTCTGTAATGAGTCAAACTGACACGAGGAAATACAGTTCAGAATTTTTTTCCGCATCGCTTCGCTCGGCAAATATGAAAACATTTCAATCTTTCTGTGCTGAATCAAATAGCAGAACAGGTCACCTGACAGACCACCACTATGACCGCATTCAGTGAAAGTAATTTGATTAAAGTGATTGTAAGCCCTCAAGTAAAGTTTCCATCAAATGAAAGACCATTGCCAACAGTGTCGAAAAATATTTATTGTAATTTTTTTCGATTTTATTACACAGAGTAAACTGCAAATAAAGCATGGTTTTCTATGGTGGTCTGTTGCAATCATATCTAGGTCCAGTGACGTCACACTGCCTTCATACATATATTTCAAACTTTGTTTGCACTTTCCAATGCTTGATTCAAGCTTAACTCATTCGCTACCCGCAGCGGCTAAGGCCGTCGCCAGACTGCAGCTGTGCTTCCCTGGGAACGTCTAAACCCGCGGATATGGCGCAAAACATAACTGTCGTGGGAAAATAGAATTTTCATATCTAAGCATTGTCAAATGTAATTAAAGGCCTATATGTTTACGAAGCTTATTTTCTCACGTAACAATTTCCGAAATTTGGATTTGACTAACAGAAAAATTATTTCAAGATCGTTGTTTGAAAACGCAGATAAAAAATAAAATCACGAAAATTTCCAAATGAAGTCGGCCGTATACACTGCTGTTGGAATTCTTATTTTCCTGGTCTATTCAGGAAGAAATATCACGTAAACCATACATATATCGGAAGATAAGATCGCTATCTATCCGATTATATATAAAGCATTTTCGTATTGAATGAAAAATATAACGAAATAAAACTATATTCCGAGAAGAGATCTGTGAGAAAATCGCGCAGTTTTGGCCGACATTTGCAAATATTCAAATACCTTGAAGTGGCATCCGATTCCTTGAGAAATCTGACGAATTCACGAGATATTTTCTGTCAAATTTTCTGTCAAGGTACAGGTATATATCCATTGTTGAGAATTCCTACGATCGTATACGTTTGGTAAATTTATTTCCCAAATATTCTGCTATTGTCCGACACCAGCTTGTCAGAATTTCGCTCCATCTTTTCTGTTTTGATTTCTCCAAACGAAACCCGCGGTGAATGACGCAACCCGATTGGCTCGCCTTGTCACATGAACGCTCTTATCCAATCCACTTGCCCAAAGCAGCGGGCTTATCAGAAAGATCGTTTCTGAACATCCTTTTTCAATCCAATCAAATCTTTCGTTTCACTTGCCATCCGACGGTGATTTTACTACGAGAAGAAAGCTGAATGAATGGGCTTTACAATGGTACGTCATTCATTGAAATCGGTTCAGGGAAACGGAGCATGGACGCGATTGAATCAGACGAGAAAAAAAACCTTCTACTTCATTATTTTGCGCGTAATATCATCACTATCAACGAAAATTTCTACCAGATCAAAACTTTAATTTATAAGTAATATGTGGATGAAATAAATTATGGAAATTATCATCTTTATCCAGGGAATGTATACTACAATCAGCTATAAATTTTACCAGCCAGAGATTACGTACATCTGAAACCAGACCATGACAATTTCGATGTTATTTTTGTTGAAGCATTTTTTCAAACAGATAAAAACATGTTTTCATGAAGTTTGCATGCATAATTTCATGTATAATTATAAAAATATAAACACAAACACAATTTCTGATGTTTGTGTATTTCATGGAGATATAAAGTTTCAAATTTTATTCACTTTCATAAACAAAATATTTTTGAAATGAACTTTTGGTCGACAGTTTCTGTGATGGATGTTCGTGCACTGCACGCATTGAAACTCAGCTGTGGAGCTACTGGTACTGAGGCCAGAAACGAAGCTCGGTAGTGAATGAGTTAAGGTGTGTGTACTTTAAATTTCAACACAGACTCACTGTTCCAATGTGCATGTTTCACCAAAATTGGGGAAATTAAATGCAAGATTCAAATTGACCCGACACTTATGAGTTACCATCTCCCAGATTTTGGTGAAACATTAACATTGGAACAGTGAGTCTGTTTTGAAACTCAAAGTATACACACATTAAGCTTGAATCAAGCATTGGAAAGTGCATACAAAGTTTGAAATATATACATTTAGACTGTGTGACGTCACTGGACCTAGATATGATTGCAACAGGCCACCATAGAATACCATGCTTTAGTTGCAGCTTACTCTGTGTAATAAAATCTTAAAAAATTACAGTAAATATTTTCCCACACTGTTTGCAAAGGTCTTTCATTTGATGGAAACTTTAGTTGAGGGTTTACGATCACTTTAAACACCAGAAAACTACCAAGTTTGGAACATACAATGTAGTACAGACCTGTCTTACACTTCTTTATTTCCTATATTTTCCTATATTTTATTCAGAAAATTCCTATATTTCTCCTATATTTTTGCAAATTTCCTCCTATATTTTCACTGTGAGCCACTAGAAGGCCTGAAAATGTCCTAAAAACGATTGTTTTATAATGTAACAGCAAGAGAAAATATATGTACACATTATGTGTTATGATTATAGTTATGACATGAGATTGAAATCCACAACATGTGCTATTTCGTGAAAAAAGGGTCATGATCGAGTTGTTTAAACACACATTTAGACACGAAAGACCCCTTAGACCAAAACCTGATTATGTGCGTTGACATCTCCATTGCTGAAAAATCGTTTTAGTCCAAGGGGTCCTTCGTGTCTAAATGTGTGTCTAAATGACTCGATTTAGACCCTTTTTCCACGAAATAGCACATGCTTTGGATTTCAATTTCAGGTCATAACTATAATCATAATGCCATCGAGCTAGAACTTTCACATATTGTGTACATGTATTCTCTCTTGCCATTAGGGCTGTTCCAGAAAAAAGTACATGGGGGGGACAGAAGGCACTTTATTTTTGCCCCAACCACGACCCATGTAATGAAATATAATTCTAATCCCACCACCCATATTATTGAATATAATATTTAACTAACATAAATGCCATTATGTTTATCCATCAGGCAACCACCCATGTAATTATATAACTCTTTTACCCCATGACCCATACGCCAATTCTGGAACAGCCCTTACATTAAAAAACACTTATTTTCAAGACGTTTCCTGGAAATCTCCTCTGATCACTGTCTAAAATCAACATAATAAAAACACAATGGATTATCTGCATGATTTTGGAATTTCTGTTCTAATAAATTAATCACCCCCTGATATTATGGTGGAAAATTTCACTTGTGATTGAATTACTAGAGGATGTACCATATTTCCGATAAACATCTGCTCTAACAGGGGGTTGTATTGATGGGTCAATTACGATAAACATTGATGCTAGTGTTAGCAGTTACTTTCGTGCCAGATCACTGAACGACCTTGAAGTGTCAAATGTTGTGGATCTAGCAGGGGCAAATACAGTTTATTAATTTGTGCTCCGGCATATGATTTGCAACCCACGCCAGCCAATATTCTTGAATTTTGCTGTATAATTGTTTCTCTCTCTTTCTCCCAGCTTATATGAGCAGCCCTTGCCATATTGAGGTGATCCTGGCAGAGCGGGAACAGGCGATCAGAACCCCGTCAGACGATGAACCCGTCAAAAAGAAGGTCTCCCAGAAAAAACTTAAAAAGCAGAAGATGATGATGAGGGACTAGGATGTTACAAAATTACTTCTGTATTCATTATGGGGAAATAAATGCGTCTAAGTTAAAAAAAACATGTTGGGTATGTTTTTTGTCGTCCGGGAATACGTTTTTGCCTTGTGTGCTTCCTACCATAATGCTCAAGCTTGTTCCAGACAATATCTTCAGTTACATTCTACCGATCTTCTTCAAAGTTCACAGGTGTGTTGACCTGAAGAAGCCTATTGATTTTGGGGTAAAAAGGTTAAAACTCAAAGTCACAGTCACAAAAAAAGGTATGCTCTGATGATTTTCTATTCATGAAATGGTGACCCTGTGACTGCAAAGAAGTGAAATTGTTTGGAGGTGAAAAGGTCAACTTCATGCCTAAACCTTTCTGAAAGATATCTTAACCCTCTCTCTACCGTATCGGGTACAATTGTGCGGATGGAAATATAGTTCAATACTTGCCTGTCATTGGCATACAAAAATGAAGTATTTCTCGACAAATATTTTCATCATATTATACTTTGTCCGAAAGCTTGGAGTATCGTCTTCAAAACTACGTAGGTGATAAGTATATCTAAGTTTCATTCATGTTCATGACACTGTTGATACCAGCTTGGAACTGTTAAAAATGTTGGTACAGAAGGAGTCTAGTTACAATCCACTCATCTTCTTGACCAGGTATGTTGACCTGAAGATGCCCCATTGATTTTGGGGGCAATAGGTCAAAGGCAAATGTCCCAGTACTTGAAGAATCCTATTTCGAAGTACATTGTATACTCTATTGAACTGGACAGTTTACAGAATACTTTGGAATATCATGTTGACCACAGGCCCGCAAAACAAGAGTTTTGGGGGGTGTGGGCGGTGGTATTAGGGTGAAGTGTCGAAATATGGGGTCTCTATATAACCCCATGCTTTATGTAAATCCACATGCATGGGGTTATATATAGAGACCCCATATTTCGACACTACACCATAATACCACAGCCCACATCCCCCCCCTCCCCCAAAGAAAAACCTCTTTTGCGGGCCTGTGATGTTGACCATGCTTGTGAGTGCAAGAGGTGGATGTGCAGGGCAAGGCATATGTTCCTATGGACACATTAATCTCTAGTTTCCCGTTTACCCCATCCACAAACAAAATCATATTCGACTCGTTTGCCTGTATTAAGCAGGTCACGCAATCCGCCTAAAGAAATGGAGGTAATCTGATGACATGAGGCACAATTCGCATTGGTAGTAATGAAGAAATGTCTTTTATCAAATTTGCATATTTTGCAAGTTCAGTTTTAAAGAAGTAGTTTCCCTGAAGGTCGGGCTGCGGGAGAGATAAATGTCATTTTCCCTCCAATCAGTTGTCCAGAAAACTTTGTAGGAGGACTATATATACTCTATAGATGAGCACCTCCAGTTTATGTAATGAAAAAAATAACTGGCCAAATTGGAGTTGACAAATTTTGCCCGAAGGGTATTGTCATCTGTCCGTCTATCCATCTTTCTTGTGAACACGATATCTCAAGAAGAATTATAGCCAGGCATTGTGAATTCATACCACATATGTATCGGTTGAAGGGTCAGAAGCCTATTGAAAATGACTGACCTTGACCTATTTTATCAAGGTCAAATTCTAGTTATTTGCTATATTTTTTTAAGGATTAAAGCTAGGGTCTCAAAATTCATATTCTATATGCAACTCTTGATTGACTAGAAGCCTATTCCAGTTGACTAACCTTGACCTATTTTGTATAGGTCATATATTGTTTATTATGATATTATGATATAACATGAAGAAATAAAGCTAGGCTTTCCAAATTAATACTACGTATACATCTGGCGAAGATCCAGAGGTGTACTGAAGATGACACCTTGACATATTTTATCAAAGTCAAATTATAGTATTTACCATATTTTTTTTTTAAGGATTGAAGCTAGGGTCTCCAAATTCATATTACTTATGCAACTGGTGATTGACTAGAAACCTATCCCAGTTGACTGATCTTGACCTATTTTTCAAGGTCATATACTGTTTATGATGATATAACATGAAGAATATAGCTGGGCTTTCCAAATTAATAATATGTGTACATCTGGTGATGCTCCAAAGGTGTGCTGAAGATGACTGACTTTGACGTATTTTATCTACGTCCGATTCTATTTAGTACAATATTCCATGAAAAATTATATCTACTTTGCCCAAATTTATACCACTTATGGCTGGACCTGAAGTCTATTGAAGAATATCACTGATCTTGACCTATTTTTAAAAGGTCAAATTCTATATGTTAAGTCTAAGATCTCCAAATTCATGTTCCCTATGCAATTAAGTTATAATGACTTGAAATTTTTTGAAGATGACTGACCTTGATCTATATTTCCAAGATAAAATTACTTTATTTGATTATGAGCTTTTTAGAAGAGTATATTTAGAGCTAAGAATTCAGTCATGATGTACCAGAACCTCAGGCCTTGGCAAAAGCTGAACTACAGTCAACCGTACTAGACAGATTTTTGTTAATTTGCTTCTAAAAATACACTGATATTATACATTGCATGATTGCTGGGTGTAGACAATAACCGATAGCCGAGGGGTTTTGAAGCCCAATGGGCTATTTTTATACGCCCGCCCAAAAGGCGGACGTATTATGTGATGGCGGTTTCCGTCTGTCTGTCTGTCTCTCCGGTTCTCGTATCCGGTCTATATCTGGGACAGTTTCCTATCCACAGCTCCAATTTTTGGTGAGTGGATACCCTACGGGGAGACGATGTGTCGCGTACCAAAATGAAGGTCGAGGTCACAGGTCAAAGGTCACTGGCCTAAAAACAGGAAATCACTGAAGTGTTCGTGTCCGGTCTATATCTGTGAACGTTTTCTATCCACAGTTGCAATTTTTTGTGAGTGGATACACCAGGTGGAGACGATGTGTTGCGTACCAAATTGAGGTCGAGGTCAAAGGTCACTGTTGCCAAAAATCAGGAAATCATTGATCATTGACAGTTTTCTATCTACAGTTCTAATTTTTGGTGAGTGGATGCCCTAGGGGGGAACGATGTGTTGCATATTAAATGTAGGTCAAGGTCAGAGGTCAAAGGTCAGTGTGATCGAAAAATCAGGAAATCGTTAAAAATTTCTAATTTTTTGTGAGTGGATTCAATAGGTGGAAATGAAGTGATGCATACCAAAAATTAGGTCAAGGTCAAAGGTCACTGACCCCAAAATTAGGAAATTATTAAAAATAACATTTTTTGTGTCAGTAGATATAATAGGGGGACAATGTGTCACATATCGAAATGTAGGTCAGGTCAAGGTCACTGTGACCGCAAAATTGTTAAAAATCATGATTTTTTGTGTCCATTGAGAAATTGAGGGGAGACGGTTTGTCATGTACCAAAATTTAGGTCCAGGTCAAAGGTCAAGGTCACTGTGACCTCAAAATCAGGAAATCATTAACAATCATGATTTTTTGTGTGCATTGATAGATTGAGGGAAGACGATGTGTTGTGTACCAAAATTGAGGTCAAGGTCAAAGGTCACTGTGACCCCAAAATCAAGAAATCATTAAAAGTCACATTTTCATATGCCTGTTGAAGACGAGGTCGTGTAATGCGATGTTGCGTTCTGTCCATTCATCCATTAACATTTGTTGTCCATGCGATAGCTCTAGTTTCAAGGTATGGATTGGTACCAAACTTTGAGTATGCCTTACTCGCATGGCAAAGTGGAGCCATACATATGAGATCAATTTGTCAAAGGTCTAGGTCGCAGTCCCCCAAAACTGAATCAAACTTAGCTGACTAAATGTGTTGGAATATTGTTGGAATATTCGAAGTTCTTTCCCCTGCATTTATATGGTATTGTCCTGTGGAGTTGTCTCCCATGTTTGAAACGCTTCATTTAGTTAAACTGTTGTGAAATAAAACCATACATTTACTAATTTAACGGGGAGAGGAGTCCTTTATGAACTTCACACATGTTTATTAACTCAAGAACAAAGGTTTACTTCATCAATTTCTTCTTCCTTCATGAAAAATTCTCTCGTCTGAAAGGAATCCATTTGCAGGGAAACTACTATTTTCTTGTGTTTGACTATTGTCGATTTCAGTGTGGGATATGTGAGCTCTCAGCTCTTGCTTCAAGGTCAACTAGTTACCAAGAGTTAAGCTCATTTTAGTTTATCATTCAATATAAGATGTGATATGTTACATTCTCATAAGCAAAAAATTGTAGACCTTTCTCTGGATTGCTAGCTACCAATTGGAATCAAGGCTATTAAACAACCTTGAAATTTGAACGAATGTAATTCCAGATATACGGGCGTATATTGAAGCCCCTTGGGCTCTTGTTGAGTTATTGCATTCACAAGCTTAGGTGTCCTGGCTGAACAGGGATCAAGGCAATGGTGGCCATAATGGATTATTCAGATTGCCAAAAATCAATCCCAGCCATCATCTCACTCATACAAACCCACTGTACAAGTTTGATGTGAATCGGACAATATGTTTTAGTTATTGCAGTCACAATTAATCTAATGTATCCTGGCTAAATAGCGGTCAAGGCAATGGCAGTCATATTGGATTATGCAGGATGCTGATAAACAATCCCAGCCATCCTCTCACACATACCAACCCACTGTCCAAGTTTGATGTCCATTGAACAAATTGTTTTTGAGTTCTGGCAGTCACAAGCTTAAATAGCATGGCTGAATAGATTCAGAACTCGGCGGCCATATTGGATTACACAGGTTGCTGAAATACAATCCCAGTTCTTCTCTCGCACATACCAACCCACTGTCCAAGTTTGATGTCAATCGAACAAATTGTTCTTGAGTTATTGCAGTCACAAGCTGAGGCAGCATGGCTGAATAGAGTCCGAACTCGGCGGCCATATTGGATTACGCAGGTTACTAAAATACAATCCCAACCCTTCTCTCACACATATCAACCCACTGTCCAAGTTTGAGGTCAATCGGACGAATTGTTCCTGAGCTATTGCAGTCACAAGCTTTAGGTAGCATGGCTGATTAGGGTCCAGGCCTCGGCGGCTATATTGAATTACGCAGGTTGCCGAAAAGCATGATGTTAATCGGAGCAAATCCCTAAGTCCCCCTCCAGGATCCTGTGGGGGACGATAAAATGATACGTTAGATGAAATGGTCTGCAAAATTAGTTATTTGTCCCCTGGTATGATGGCTGTGTATTGCGGACTGCTTGGTGAAAGCCTGGAAGTTGAATGGTAGAAATCATTCTTAATATAGAAAAATGTATGCACCAGGAGAAGGGGAAAAATATTGGTTTTACTTGAGTAAGGGTAGGATGTTTAATTCTCTGAATAAGAGAAAGCCTGTAAGCCAAATTTTCCGAAAAAGTAGTATAATTAATGGGTTTAGATGAGTTACATATGTATTTCCTCACAAAACGTTACAAGTGTTCAATTACGGAAATATCGTAGATTAATATATTATAACTAACATCGTCTTGTTTATCTGATTTAAGATACCTGTATTTCTAGACACCTTGTTTCCTATGTAATTTATATGTGATTTCCAACTGATCATTAATTGAATTTGAGGGTATGCCAGTTGGAGTTCTATGTGTACTATTCAGCTGTCTTTATGTTCAGCGACAAGCGATTGCAAGTAAGTTCACTTGTCATGATATTAATAGCCTCGGTGAGATTATTTAAGAAAATACTACATTGCTATCATCTGCGAAAAGAATAATTTTCAAAATATCAGTTACGTTGTTTATATCGTTAATATACAAGAGGAGAAAAATTGGCCGTGAGCAAGCATATTTTTCCGAAATATCGGCTTCACACAGAAGATCAGCAATTTTACCACATCTACTGCAACCAACCTATACTTTCTGCTGGAACACTTGAGACTTACTACAGTTATCACAAACCTGTGTGGGTCAAACCTGTGTGGGTCAACATCAACAAAAAGTTCTGTAGATCATCTGTAACTCATGAGAAAAGAAAAAAGACATGGACTAACTGAGTTCCAACAATCCAGAGTACCTCTCTACCTCAGTATCACATCCATGAAGAATTGACCCTTGAGAAACCCCATAGTTTACAAGCATTGGACGCAATAATACCCCATTAAAAACTACATTTTGTGATCTGTTGGATAGATAACTGCAAAACCAGGTATTCGACAGACCTACTAAGCCATAGTGATTAAGTTTGGAAAGTTAAATATACGGTTAATGTATCAAAGACTATAGGTAGGTCAAGAAAAGAAACTATGATATAACGTATACATTCTTTGGCTTTAATGGGAGCGTCCTATAACGAGGAAGCTGCTAATTGTTCCCCGCCGCAACGCAGCCGGGGGACTTTAAAATGGTTCTTGCTTCTATGTGTCCGTGCATGGATGTCCGTGCATGTCTGTTCGAATGATTACTAAATTCGACCGCGCCACTGGGTCAAAATGGATCTTGCTTCTTTGTGTCCGTGGATGTCAGTTACAAGCGATAACTTCCAAACGCTTTCTTGGATTCTTCCGAAATTCGGCATACACATTCCTTGTGAGAAGACTCGGTTGCGTACTGGATTTCAGTAGCATTTGCCTGAAGGTGGCGCCACTGAGTTTCACTTCTTCGTGTCCGTTCCAGTTAAAATGTAGCTAAGATTCATAGCGTCTCCCTTCCCTCACCAAGGGCGTCGGAAGCGGTACGGCAGGTACGGCCATGGCCGTACCACTTTTACTAAAAAAAAATGAATAAAATAAAAAAGAAAAGAAACACAAAATAAATCAAAGTACTTAAAGTACTGATGTCGGGTTTACTTGCATCAGAGGAGTTTATTAGTCCCATATTTGGGAAGAATGGTGGTGTTCGCTTGACATAGGGAATCGTCCTCAAGCTGTTCGGTTTGAAGGGCCAAACTTTCACTTTTATCAAAGGGATATGAAATGGACCATTTTGTACAGCCTTCATGCTGAATTATAGGACCCGAAATAATGAAGGACTGCAGATGCACGAACACGGATTTATGGCTCACTAAAGTTGGTAAGTTGGCTTATTTTCGTATTTTTAGGCACTTTTCGGTGCGGATTTTCTCTTGTTACAAAAATAGGACACCTTTAACCAAAACCAATTTTAGCTATTTTGACCAACAAATAAGTCTAAATATGATTTTGGTTAAAGGTGTCATAATTTTGCAACGAGAATTTTGGAGAGAAAATGTCGACTGTAAATGCACCGAAAAATGCAAAATACGGCAGGTTTGAACCACTGTAAGTCTGGTTGTGTTTGTCTGTAGGTCTTGATTATTCTTTATCTTTATCTATTCAAATTGTCAATTTGGTGCTTTTTAGACAAAAATTAGCCCCACCAGCTGTGTGTATCAAAAACGCATTGAGGACGATTCCCTATCTAAAGTGAAGATCATCTTTGTGATCTTGCACTATATATGAATCATAACTTTTGTTGTAAGGTAGCTTACCAAAGATTGAAAAATGTTCAAAAATGTTCAAAAATATTAAAATTCATATTCGTAATAATAATTCATAAAGTGCCATATAGTTATAGAACAACCTCAAGAATATGTGTGTAAAGTTTGTGTATCCTGTAATTTTTGTATGGCTCCGTAAAGGACCATCGCCGATATTGGACAGATCCACATTTGTTTGACACACCGTGTACGTTGCTGTCCTCTCACCGTGACAGGACAACCACAGTTATAATCATCCAGTCTCAGCCAATGTTCACTAAATTTGCATTTTCCCGGCATCGGCAAAATTAGCCCAAAGCTAAATTCCAAACCAACGAACAATGGCGACTGCAATTTGACCAGTTCAAATGGCGACTGTTCTGATACGTAAATTAGTACAGATGTCAAGAGCGTGAGCCAATCAGCTGTCGACATTATAACCTCGACCAATACACGTCACAGAATATGAATATTAATTCAGCGGGAAACAGTCACGAGTGTATTTCAACCAATGGACTACACAAAATATGTAAATGAGCTGTCTGGATTTTTATTCCGCAATAAATTTCGCTGAACTTCAGAGAATAACTTAGCTTTTTCCACTCATTTTCCCGGACTCTGTACATATATTCCTCTGACTTTCCATGTCCTTTCAACGAAATTCTATTACTCTTAGCGCCTGGAATTGCATGGCTTGTGCGAGGCCTGTTGTGAATGCTGTAAGGGGCATCAAATGAGAACAGTCTCCGGGCAGGAGATCAAAACTACACATGTGCAGAAGAAAAAAGAAAAACTGAAAAGTGATACTAATGTAGGGTTTACCCTTGGTAAACCCGACAAAAACAAGCAGTTTTGAGAGAAGCTTTCAAGTTGAAGACCTGATGAAGTACTATATGTACGTTCATATGCATGATGCTGGTTGATGTTCACGTTATTTTATCAACGAAACAATAAATTAATTTTCTCCATACGAATTCGTTGTTCGCTTGTCCAATATGTCATACACGATAGGTTGTTTCTCGCTGCATGCTACCTTTCCCGGTCCATACCCGGCCTTGTGTTTCAAACAATATACGACCTAACGAGCTATGGGTAAACAAGAGCTCAATAGCGCGTTCCATCTTGTGTCACCTGAAAACACTTTTTACACTGTTCTGATGTACATCGGATATACAAAATATTTTTCAGATGCTCTCTGAGAGCGCCATTTTAGTGACATTTTGTTTTTAAAGCGCTCGGGGTAGAGGGTTTTTCTCACAGTTTTCTTTTGTTTTTGTGTCGCTTGTCCATGAAATAATTCACTGTTAGCATTCATGGCTCGTTATGAACAATTACGAGCACCATCTGTATTATTGCAGAATTATAGCTAGCACTATCTATATACTTTTAAATTATGAATGTAGATGGCGCTACTTGTGCAATGAATGTATTAACATCTCACTGTCCATAATGATTATATCGGCTACGAATATGTCTAGGTTACTCCACTATACATATATTTTTTTTCTAATTCAGCATCTCAGAAAATCGCCATGGATTGCGTTTCTGTTGTAAAAGGATTAGGAAGAACTAAAAATACGCTTCATTGTAGAGTGATTTTATTCGCCAGAAATCGCCCAGAACGCGTTTTCGGCGATCTAGACCCCAGGAGCTTCCGGGGCCTAGGCGGCCCCTGGACCCTCGCCTGAAGTCCTATGATAGTACCCACCCCTGCCTCTTAAGGCCGTACCACTTTGAACTTGCTTCCGACGCCCCTGCTCACCGCTATGCCGGATCATACTTCATGTAAGAAAGCACGAGAGAGATATCCTCTCCCTTATTGGCGTTTACGCCAATGGCATTCAACTTTAATAGGGTGGGTGGGTGGGTGGGTGGTGGTGGTTGGAGACCGTGATACATGGACATTGAACAAGGAGTATTTCTGTGACCGGCAGAATGAAGCGACAGAATGGCCGTATGCTGTCTGTTTTGGGGGAGACGTCAGAATGGCAGAATGAAAATCGTGGTCGAGTAGGCCTTCTTTTATTTTGGCGACGGCACTATGGCACAATGAAGCTCTCTCAATTTATCAAGTATTTACAAATAGGACTATTACTGTGGCCGGCAGAATGAAGAGGCAGAATGACCGTACGTAGTCTCCCTTATTTGGGGAAGACGGCAGAATGGCACAATGAATATTATGGCCTTGTACTCGTTTTTTTTTATCACGGCAGAATGTCTCAATTAAACTTTCTCAATTGATCAACTATTTAATTAGTCTTTTTTTTTATCACGGCAGAATGATCCAACCGATCCAATTCAACATTTCCAACTTATCAACTATTTAAAATATAAAAACTAGAAGGATTTCTCTTTTTTTGGGGGTGCACGGCACAATGTCACTTTCTCAATGTATCAAGTATTTAAAATACAAGAATTTCTGTGATCGGAAGAATGAAGTGACAGACTGACCGTACTCTTTGTCAATTTTTTTTAGACACAAAATGTGTCAATGTTACATACATATATGTAGGAGGATTTGACATCGATTGAAAAATGTAGGCCTACATATACAGCAAGGCTACCAAAGAGCTCGCCTGGTATTTCCTTCCGATATGTATTATTCTTTCCTTGCCATGCTTCATCCACTCCAGTTGTGTACCAATTCATAAACATCCCCTCCATCGTGAAATGATGGACAATGTGTATGGCATATGTATGGCAAGTTTAGGCTCAATTGTTTTACTTAATTGGAAAGTAAAGCAGAGCCTGTGTTCAGTGATCCGTCAGTTCAGCTACTTGGATAGTTTCTTTGGTCGCTGTTCTATCTCTTAATCTGCATGCATGCGAGACCTTGGAAAGTAAAGCAGAGCCTGTGTGCTGATCCGCGAGTTCAGCTGCTTGGGTTCTAAAACTTAAGTATTTTGTGGAAAATACGTCTCGTCACAAATTATGTAAAGATTAGTTGTAAAAATATTTATTGTTATATAAATAGGCCGATTCTCTGCAAATGTTATCATTACCCGAACACATCCTCCAGTGCGGAGGCAAGGAGTAGGGGGAGGGGGCGGTGCGTCCCCCTGTCACCAGGTCTTAAATCCGAGAATATCTCCTGATCAGTACTCCATTTCTGTGGAGTGTTTGTTGGCGGTTTCAAGTCATAAATCTTTAAGCCATCCGGAATGACCCGAATATTTCAGGGAACATATTTTCGAAGGATCTGGTCTGTTTGATGCTGTGTTTTGTATTGGTAATTTTGGTGCATCTTCCATGTAAGGATCACGAAATTGGCGAAGAGTGTCTTTTAGCGGCGTTTGAAACATTTCCATAAGGGGTCGGTGGTCGGGCTGAGAGTGGTAAATCACTTTGCCTGTCGGCCTATACTACTGCGGTAATGTATCTCTTCATAGAAACGGCGTTACGGCGTTTGGCAGTGTCAACCAGTGTTAGGGAGGAATGTATGTCAAGTCGAGTGTCAAAGCGGTGTTAGGGAGGAATGTACGTGAAGTCGAGTGTCAACCAGTGTTAGGGAGGAATGTATGTCAAGTCGAGTGTCAAAGCGGTGTTAGGGAGGAATGTACGTCAAGTCTAATGTCAAAGCGGTTAGGGAGGAATGTGCGTGAATTCGAGTGTCAACCAGTGTTAGGGAGGAATGTATGTGAAGTCGAGTGGCAAAGCGGTGTTAGGGAGGAATGTACGTGAAGTCGAGTGTCAAAGCGGTGTTAGGGAGGAATGTATTTGAAGTCGAATGTCAAAGCGGTGTTAGGGAGGAATGTATGTGAAGAAGACTGTCAAAGCAATGTTAGGGAGGAATGTATGTGAAGTCGGGTGTCAAAGCGGTGTTAGGGAGGAATGTATGTCAGGTCGAGTGTCAAAGCGGGATTAGGACTTAGGGTTAGGTATGCTTCATAACTATCAGGTTTAGGGTCAGTTCAGCTATAGAAGTCAGATAATTTCTCCACCAAAGCGTAACTAGGGTAATGTCGAAGCTGGGTGTTCGGCATGAGTGTGCTTGAAGTTGACTTTCAAAGCACTGTTAGGAAGGAATATATCTGAAGTGCAGTGTCAAAGCGGTATTAGGGAAAATGTACGTGCAATCGAGTGTCAAAGCTGTATTAGGGAGGAATGTATGTTTAGGTGACTGTCAAAGCAGTGTCACGGAATGTATGTCAAGTCGAATGTCAAATTGTTGTTAGGGAGGAATGTACGTGGAGTCAAGTGTCAAAGCGGTGTTAGGGAGGAATGTATGTGAAGTCGAGTGCCAAAGCGGTGTTAGGGAGGAATGTACGTCAAGTCGAGTGTCAAAGCGGTGTTAGAGAGGAATGTACGTCAAATCGAGTGTCAAAGCGGTGTTAGGGAAGAATGTACGTGAAGTCGAGTGTCAACCAGTGTTAGGGAGGAATGTATGTCACGTCGAGTGGCAAAGCGGTGTTAGGGAGGAATGTATGTGAAGTCGAGTGTCAAAGTGGTGTTAGGGAGGAACGTATTTGAAGTTGAATGTCAAAGCGGTGTTAGGGAGGAATGTATGTGAAGTTGACTGTCAAAGCGGTGTTAGGGAGGAATGTATGTAAAGTCGAGTGTCAAAGCGGTGTTAGGGAGGAATGTATGTAATGTTGAGTGTCAAAGCGGTATTAGGACTTAGGGCTAGGTATGCTTCATAACTATCAGGTTTAGGGTCATTTCAGCTATAGAAGTCAGATAATTTCTCCACCAAAGCGTAACTAGGGTAATGTCGAAGCTGGGCGTTCAGCAGGAGTGTGCTTGAAGTTGACTTTCAAAGCACTGTTAGGAAGGAATATATCTGAAGTGCAGTGTCAAAGCGGTATTAGGGAAAAATGTACGTGCAATTGAGTGTCAAAGCTGTATTAGGGAGGAATGTATGTTTAGGTGAGTGTCAAAGCAGTGTCACGGAATGTATGTCAAGTCGAATGTCAAATTGTTGTTTGGGAGAAATGTATGTGGAGTCAAGTGTCAAAGCGGTGTTAGGGAGGAATGTATGTGAAGTCGAGTGTCAAAGCGGTGTCGGAGGAATGTACGTCAAGTCGAGTGTCAAAGCGGTGTTAGGGAGGAATGTATGTCAAATCGAGTGTCAAAGCGGTGTTAGAGAGGAATGTACGTGAAGTCGAGTGTCAACCACTGTTAGGGAGGAATGTATGTCAAGTCGAGTGGCAAAGCGGTGTTAGGGAGGAATGTATGTGAAGTCGAGTGTCAAAGTGGTGTTAGGGAGGAATGTATTTGAAGTTGAATGTCAAAGCGGTCTTAGGGAGGAATGTATGTGAAGTTGACTGTCAAAGCGGTGTTAGGGAGGAATGTATGTGAAGTCGAGTGTCAAAGCGGTGTTAGGGAGGAATGTATAATGTTGAGTGTCAAAGCGGTATTAGGACTTAGGGTTAGGTATGCTTCATAACTATCAGGTTTAGGGTCATTTCAGCTATAGAATTCAGATAATTTCTCCACCAAAGCGTAACTAGGGTAATGTCGAAGCTGGGCGTTCAGCATGAGTGTGCTTGAAGTTGACTTTCAAAGCACTGTTAGGAAGGAATATATCTGAAGTGCAGTGTCAAAGCGGTATTAGGGAAAAATGTACGTGCAATCGAGTGTCAAAGCTGTATTAGGGAGGAATGTATGTTTAGGTGAGTGTCAAAGCAGTGTCACGGAATGTATGTCAAGTCGAATGTCAAATTGTTATTAGGGAGAAATGTATGTGGAGTCAAGCGTCAAAGCGGTGTTAGGGAGGAATGTATGTGAAGTCGAGTGTCAAAGCGGTGTTAGGGAGGAATGTGCGTCAAGTCGAGTGTCAAAGCGGTGTTAGGGAGGAATGTATGTCAAATCGAGTGTCAAAGCGGTGTTAGGGAGGAATGTACGTCAAGTCGAGTGTCAACCAGTGTTAGGGAGGAATGTATGTCAAGTCGAGTGTCAAAGTGGTGTTAGGGAGGAATGTATTTGAAGTTGAATGTCAAAGCGGTGTTAGGGAGGAATGTATGTGAAGTCGACTGTCAAAGCTGTGTTGTATGGGAGGAATGTATGTAAATGTTGAGTGTCAAAGCGGTATTAGGACTCAGGGTTAGGTATGCTTCATAACTATCAGGTTTAGGGTCATTTCAGCTATAGAAGTCAGATAATTTCTCCACCAAAGCGTAACTAGGGTAATGTTGAAGCTGGGCGTTCAGCATGAGTGTGCTTGAAGTTAACTTTCAAAGCACTGTTAGGAAGGAATATATCTGAAGTGCAGTGTCAAAGCGGTGTTAGGGAAAAATGTATGTGGAGTCGAATGTCAAAGCAGTCTTCGGGTTGCATTGTACGTGAAGTCCGGTGTCAACCGGTGTTAGGGAGGAATGTATGTAAAGTCGAGTGTCAAAGCGGTGTTAGGGAGGAATGTACGTCAAGTCAAGTGTCAAAGCGGTGTTAGGGAGGAGTACGTCAAGTCAAGTGTCAAAGCGGTGTTAGGGAGGAATGTATGTCAGGTCGAGTGTCAAAGCGGGATTAGGACTTAGGGATAGGTATGCTTCATAACTATCACGTTTAGGGTCATTTCAGCTATAGAAGTGCAGTGTCAAAGCAGTGTTAGGGGAAAATGTACGTTGAGTCGAATGTCAAAGCGGTGTTCGGGATGAATGTATGTGAAGTCGAGTGTGAAAGCGGAGTGAGGGAGTAATGTACATGAAGTCCACTGTCAAAGCGCTGTTAGGGAGGAATGTACGTCAAGTCGAGTGTCAAAGCGGTGTTAGGGAGGAATGTATGTCAAATCGAGTGTCAAAGCGGTGTTAGGGAGGAATGTACGTCAAGTCGAGTGTCAACCAGTGTTAGGGAGAAATGTATGTCAAGTCGAGTGGCAAAGCGGTGTTAGGGAGGAATGTATGTGAAGTCGAGTGTCAAAGTGGTGTTAGGAAGGAATGTATTTGAAGTTGAATGTCAAAGCGGTGTTAGGGAGGAATGTATGTGAAGTAGACTGTCAAAGCTGTGTTAGGGAGGAATGTATGTGAAGTCGAGTGTCAAAGCTGTGTTAGGGAGGAATGTATGTAATGTTGAGTGTCAAAGCGGTATTAGGACTTAGGGTTAAGTCGAGTGTCAACCAGTGTTAGGGAGAAATGTATGTCAAGTCGAGTGGCAAAGCGGTGTTAGGGAGGAATGTATGTGAAGTCGAGTGTCAAAGTGGTGTTAGGAAGGAATGTATTTGAAGTTGAATGTCAAAGCGGTGTTAGGGAGGAATGTATGTGAAGTAGACTGTCAAAGCTGTGTTAGGGAGGAATGTGAAGTGTGTCAACCAGTCGAGTGTCAAAGCTGTGTTAGGGAGGAATGTATTTGAAGTTGAATGTCAAAGCGGTGTTAGGGAGGAATGTATGTGAAGTCGACTGTCAAAGCTGTGTTAGGGAGGAATGTATGTGAAGTCGACTGTCTGTGTTAGGGAGGAATGTATGTGAAGTCGAGTGTCAAAGCTGTGTTAGGGAGGAATGTATGTAATGTTGAGTGTCAAAGCGGTATTAGGACTCAGGGTTAGGTATGCTTCATAACTATCAGGTTTAGGGTCATTTCAGCTATAGAAGTCAGATAATTTCTCCACCAAAGCGTAACTAGGGTAATGTTGAAGCTGGGCGTTCAGCATGAGTGTGCTTGAAGTTAACTTTCAAAGCACTGTTAGGAAGGAATATATCTGAAGTGCAGTGTCAAAGCGGTGTTAGGGAAAAATGTATGTGGAGTCGAATGTCAAAGCAGTCTTCGGGTTGCATTGTACATGAAGTCCAGTGTCAACCGGTGTTAGGGAGGAATGTATGTAAAGTCGAGTGTCAAAGCGGTGTTAGGGAGGAATGTACGTCAAGTCAAGTGTCAAAGCGGTGTTAGGGAGGAGTACGTCAAGTCAAGTGTCAAAGCGGTGTTAGGGAGGAATGTATGTCAGGTCGAGTGTCAAAGCGGGATTAGGACTTAGGGATAGGTATGCTTCATAACTATCACGTTTAGGGTCATTTCAGCTATAGAAGTGCAGTGTCAAAGCAGTGTTAGGGGAAAATGTACGTTGAGTCGAATGTCAAAGCGGTGTTCGGGATGAATGTATGTGAAGTCGAGTGTGAAAGCGGAGTGAGGGAGTAATGTACATGAAGTCCACTGTCAAAGCGCTGTTAGGGAGGAATGTACGTCAAGTCGAGTGTCAAAGCGGTGTTAGGGAGGAATGTATGTCAAATCGAGTGTCAAAGCGGTGTTAGGGAGGAATGTACGTCAAGTCGAGTGTCAACCAGTGTTAGGGAGAAATGTATGTCAAGTCGAGTGGCAAAGCGGTGTTAGGGAGGAATGTATGTGAAGTCGAGTGTCAAAGTGGTGTTAGGAAGGAATGTATTTGAAGTTGAATGTCAAAGCGGTGTTAGGGAGGAATGTATGTGAAGTAGACTGTCAAAGCTGTGTTAGGGAGGAATGTATGTGAAGTCGAGTGTCAAAGCTGTGTTAGGGAGGAATGTATGTAATGTTGAGTGTCAAAGCGGTATTAGGACTTAGGGTTAGGTATGCTTCCTAACTATCAGGTTTAGGGTCATTTCAGCTATAGAAGTCAGATAATTTCTCCACCAAAGCGTAACTAGGGTAATGTCGAAGCTGGGCGTTCAGCATGAGTGTGCTTGAAGTTGACTTTCAAAGCACTGTTAGGAACGAATATATCTGCAGTGCAGTGTCAAAGCGGTGTTAGGGAAAAATGTATGTGGAGTCGAATGTCAAAGCAGTCTTCGGGTTGCATTGTACGTGAAGTCCAGTGTCAACCGGTGTTAGGGAGGAATGTATGTAAAGTCGAGTGTCAAAGCGGTGTTAGGGAGGAATGTACGTCAAGTCAAGTGTCAAAGCGGTGTTAGGGAGGAGTACGTCAAGTCAAGTGTCAAAGCGGTGTTAGGGAGGAATGTATGTCAGGTCGAGTGTCAAAGCGGGATTAGGACTTAGGGATAGGTATGCTTCATAACTATCACGTTTAGGGTCATTTCAGCTATAGAAGTGCAGTGTCAAAGCAGTGTTAGGGAAAAATGTACGTTGAGTCGAATGTCAAAGCGGTGTTTGGGATGAATGTATGTGAAGTCGAGTGTGAAAGCGGAGTGAGGGAGTAATGTACATGAAGTCGACTGTCAAAGCGCTGTTAGGGAGGAATGTACGTCAAGTCGAGTATCAAAGCGGTGTTAGAGAGGAATGTACGTCAAGTCGACTGTCAAAGCGGTGTTAGGGATGAATGTATGTCAGGTCGAGTGTCAAAGCGGGATTAGGGAGGAACGTATTTGAAGTTGAATGTCAAAGCGGTGTTAGGGAGGAATGTATGTGAAGTTGACTGTCAAAGTGGTGTTAGGGAGGAACGTATTTGAAGTTGAATGTCAAAGCGGTGTTAGGGAGGAATGTATGTGAAGTTGACTGTCAAAGCGGTGTTAGGGAGGAATGTATGTGAAGTCGAGTGTCAAAGCGGTGTTCGGGAGGAATGTATGTAATGTTGAGTGTCAAAGCGGTATTAGGACTTAGGGTTAGGTATGCTTCATAACTATCAGGGTTTGGGTCAGTTCAGCTATAGAAGTCAGATAATTTCTGCACCAAAGCGTAACTAGGGTAATGTTGAAGCTGGGTGTTAGGCATGAGTGTGCTTGAAGTTGACTTTCAAAGCACTGTTAGGAAGGAATATATCTGAAGTGCAGTGTCAAAGCGGTATTAGGGGAAAATGTACGTGCAATCGAGTGTCAAAGCTGTATTAGGGAGGAATGTATGTTTAGGTGAGTGTCAAAGCAGTGTCACGGAATGTATGTCAAGTCGAATGTCAAATTGTACCTTGTATAGCGTAATAGCTAATTATTTAGCAACTATCTCCAATTAGAAAGCAGGATTGGCTTTGATTGTGACGTTGCAAAGTGACGCTCTCAAGAAAAACATCTTCATTCTGACGCACTTCATTGTGACGTTACAGGGTTATGCTCACCCTTTCATTCCATTCTGCCGGTTCAAAGTGCCGGCAGAAGAAAAGTCTCTGATTTTCCATTGTGCCGCTGCAAATCTGCCGTAAAGAACTAAAGTGACTGTGTTTCATTGTGACGCTGCATCGTCAGTACGAAAAAAGATGGTCTTAAATTTTTCATTGTGACGTGCCATTCTGCCGTACCGAGAAAAAGTAATGTTTCTGATGATCAATTAAACGCTTTATTTCCTTCCATTCTGTCACTTCAAAGTGCCGGCAGAAAGAAAGTCTTTCATTTTCCATTGTGCCGTTCCATTCTGTCGTAGAGGGAAAAAGTGATTGTGTTATATTGTGATGCTGGTAAGCAGGATTGACTTTGATTGTGACGTTGCAAAGTGACGCTCTGATGAAATACATGTTCATTCTGACGCACTTCATTGTGACATTACAGGGTTAGGCTCTCTTCCATTCTGTCGCTTCAAAGTGCCGGCAGAAAGAAAGTCTTTCATTTTCCATTGTGCCGTTCCATTCTGCCGTAGAGGGGAAAAGTGATTGTGTTATGTGATGCTGAGAAGCAGGATTTACTTTGATTGTGACGTTGCAAAGTGACGCTCTGAAGAAAGACATGTTCATTCTGACGCACTTCATTGTGACGTTACAGGGTTAGGCTCACCCTTCCTTCCATTCTGCCGGTTCGAAGTGTCGGTAGAAGAAAATTCTCTCATCTTCCATTGTGTCGCTGCATTCTGCCGTAAAGAGGTAAAGAGACTGTCTTTCATTGCGACGTTGCAGCGTCGGTTCGAAAAAATATGGTCTTAAATTTTTCATTGTGTCGTTCCATTCTGCCGTACCGACAAAACAGGTACCATGTATAGCAACTACCTCCAATTAGAAAGCAGGATTGGCTTTGATTGTGACGTTGCAAAGTGACGCTCTCAACAAAGACATCTTCATTCTGACGGACTTCATTGTGACGTCACAGGGTTAGGCTCAACCCTTCCTTTCATTCTGCCGGTTCAAAGTGCCGGCGGGCAGAAAGAGAGAGAGTCTTTCATTTTTCATTGTGCCGTTCCATTTTGCCGTAGAGGGAAGAAGTCATTGTGTTATATTGTGATGCTGGTAAGCAGGATTTGACTTTGATTGTGACGTTGCAAAGTGACGCTCTCAAGAAAGACATGTTCATTCTGATGCGCTTCATTGTCACGTTACAGGGTTAGGCTCACCCTTCTTTCCATTCTGCCGGTTCAAAATGCCGTCAGAAGAAAACTGTCTGATTTTTCATTGTGCCGCTGCATTCTGCCGTACCGAGAAAAGGTAATGTTCCTGATGACAAATTGAAAAGTCAACTTCATTTCCTTCCATTAAGAAGGTGCAAAGAGCGTTGACAAAGACAGAGCTGTACTCTGCTGTACAAAGAAACTACTTTGAACCACATTGTGTTTCATTAATATGGCACTTGTACGGCTGAAAATAAGAGAATGGTGCAGGTTTTCCACCCTCTTATAGTCTCTCTCGTGCTTCCTTACATGAAGTATCCACCGCTATGCCGACGACAAATACATTTCCCTGGTGGTATCCTATGTTTATGTATACTTTTGTCTTTTTGAATTTGGTGCTAATACTGTTATATGGAAATGGAATAGGTCTTTGGATTATGGACGCGGATATTCTCTAATGGACGACGGCTGGATTATGAATGACGGACTAGACGCTTGTAATCTCCATGGCGCACTTATTATTACCTTTGCGCCCGACAAATGGCCATTTAGGCTGCCATTTCTGTATTTTTGTTCATGGCGGCCCATTTTCTCAAGTTAATGAAGGTCCAATAGGGCGCAAAGGTAATAATAAGTGCGCCATGGAGATGTTCGAGTTACCACCAGGGAAATGTATTTGTCGTCGGCATAGTGGTGAGGGAAGGGAGACGCCACGAATCTTAGCTAGTTAAAATGGGTCTTGCTCTCTTTATGTGTGTGGATGTCTGTTCAAATTCTTCACAGGCGATAACTTCCAAAAGCTTTGTCGGATTCCTTCGAAATTTAGCATACACACTCCTTGTGACCAGACATGGGTTGGTATTGCGTTTCAGCAAGATCCACCTGAAGGTGGCGCCACTGGGTCTTGTTCCAATCTTCTGTGCATGTCCGTGGTAGACTGTATTACTGTCAGTTAATCCGAAGCAGGGCCCAATGCTATAGGCTATGTCCGTGGTTACAATTCAAATTCTTCACAAGCGATAACTTCCAAATGCTTTGTCTAATAATTAGGCATCCCTAAATGCGTTTGTCATTTTTATACGCCCGCCAAAAGGTGGACGTATTATGTGATGGCGGTTTCCGTCCGTCTGTCCGGTTCTCGTGTCCGGTCTATATCTGGGACAGTTTCCTATCTACAGTTCCAATTTTTGGTGAGTGGATACCCTATGGGGAGACGATGTGTCGCGTGCCAAAATGAAGGTCGAGGTCAGAGGTCAAAGGTCACTGGCCTAAAAAACAAGAAATCACTGAAGTGTTCGTGTCCGGTCTATATCTGTGAACATTTTCTATCCACAGTTGCACTTTTTTGTGAGTGGATACGCTAGGTGGAGACGATGTGTCCCGTACCAAAATTGAGGTCGAGGTCTGAGGTCAAAGGTCACTGTTGCCTAAAATCATGAAATCATTGATCGTTGACAGTTTTTTATCTACAGTTCTAATTTTTGGTGAGTGGATGCCCTAAGGGGAGACGATGTGTTGCATACTAAATGTAGGTCAAGATCAGAGGTCAAAGGTCAGTTTGACCGAAAAATCAGGAAATCATTAAAAATTTCAAATTTTTTGTGAGTGGATTCAAATAGGGGGAAATGAAGTGTCACATACCAAAATGTAGGTCAAGGTCAAAGGTCACTGTGACCCCAAAATCAGGAAATTATTAAAAATAACATTTCTTTGTGTCAGTAGATATATTAGGGGGACACGATGTGTCACATATCAAAATGTAGGTCAAGGTCGAAGGTCAAGATCACTGTGACCCCAGAATCAAGGTCAAAGGTCAGTGTGACCTAAAAATCAGGAAATCATTAAAAATTGCTAAGTTTTTGTGAGTGGATTCAATAGGGGGAATGAAGTGTCACATGCCAAAAATTAGGTCAAGGTCAAAGGTCACTGTGATCCCAAAATCAGGGAATTATTAAAAAAGGTTTTTTTGGTGTCAGTAGATATATGAGGGGGACACGATGTGTCACATACCAAAATGTAGGTCAAGGTCAAAGATCAAGGTCACTGTGACCCCAAAATCGTGAAATTGTTAAAAATCATGATTTGTTGTGTCCATTGAGAAATTACGGGGAGACGGTTTCTCATGTACCAAAATTTAGGTCAAGGTCAATAGTCAAGGTCACTGTGACCCCAGAAACAAGAAATCTCTGAAAATGACTTTTTTTTTGTGTGAGTAGATACATTAGGGGGACATGATGTGTTACATACCAAAATATAGGTCAAGGCTGAATGTCAAGGTCACTGTGACCTCCAAAATCATGAAATTCATAAAAATCTTGATTATTTTTGTGTCCATTGATACATTGAGGGAAGACGATGTGTCGTGTACCAAAATTTAGGTCAAGGTCAAAGGTCAAGGTCACTGTGACTCCAAAATCAGGAAATCATTAGAAGTCAAATTTTCATATGCCTGTAGAAGACGAGGTCATGTAATGCGATGTGGGTTCTGTCCGTTCATCCGTTAACATTTGTTGTGCATGCGATATCTCTAGTTTCAAGGTATGGATTGGTACCAAACTTTGAGTATACCTTACTCGCATGGCAAAGAGGAGCCATACATCAATTTGTCAAAGGTCAATGTCACATTCCCTCAAAACTGAATCAAGTTTAGCTGACTATATGTGTTAGGTTGGAACATTCAGAGTTCTCTCCCCTACATGTATGTGGCATTTGTCCTGTGGAGTTGCCTGCCGTGTTTGAACAGCTACATTTAGTTAAACTGTTGTGAAATAAAAACCATACATTTACTAATTTAACGGGGAGAGAGGTCCTTTATGACCTTCATACCTGTTTTAATATTAACTCAAAAACAAAGGTTTACTTCATCACTTTCTTCTTCCTTCATGAAAATTTTTCTCGTCTGAGAGAAATCCATTTGCAGGAAAACTACTATTTTCTTGTGTTTGACTATTGTCGATTTCAGTGTGGGATATGTGAGCTCTCGGCTGTTGTTCCAAGGTTAACTAGTTACCAAGAGTTAAGCTCATTTTAGTTTATCATTCAATATAAGATGTGATATATGTTACATTCTCAGAAGCACAAAATTGTAGACCTTTCTCTGGATTTCTAGCTACCAATTGGAATCAAGGCTATTAAACAACCTTGAAATTTGGACCAATGTAATTCCAGATATACGGGCGTATATTGAAGCCCATTGGGCTCTTGTTTCTTCTTTCTTCCGCTTCTCGCTGTTAGTTTTGAATTTCATGTCGCTTTAAATGAAGGACACCATTTTCTTAAATTTGCTGTCCAGTCCTTCTATTCCACATCATATGATTTACAATAAAGCTTTTGCAGGAACCATATTTAATTTCAGAAGTATAATATGAAATAACTGGCGGGGGAATCCCCGCAGTACCGAACCCGTGTTAGTTTGAATTTCGTGTCGCCTTAAATGAAGGACAACATTTCCTTCAATTTTGCTATGAAATAATTGTAACCCACATCATATGATTTACCCTAAAGCTTTTGCACGAACCATATTTTATTTCAGATGTATAACATCATACATGAAATACCGAACCCGGTTTTGGGTTTTTTTTTTATTTTTTTATTTCGTGTCATCTTAAATGAAGGACAACATTTCCTTCAATTTTGCTATCAAATAATTATATCTCATATCATATGATTTACCCTAAAGCTTCTGCAGGAACCATTTGTGTCCTTACACCTGTAACTTACTATATTAATTTACAACTGAGTTCCTAAAGTTTGGGTGCACACTGTGCATATGATCAATTTCCTGAATTGAATTTAATTCCACCTTGTGGTTTTTCGGACTGACGGATGATGGCGTGCAGTTGTCAGTGTGGTTGTGTCATGTACAGGGAGCTTTTTATGGCTTTCATGTCAGCACACCTACCACTACCCTCAAGGAGAGCATGTCCCCATCCCCAGGGCGCCGAGCCGCATCCTCTATCTCCCAAACTAGCCCTCGCCCGACCCTCATATATTGTGTTTGAGCATATATATCTCCAATATATCTTGGCAGAAGCTGAAATTTGTGTGTTGTCTGCAATATTGGGATATTTGCAACACCAAAGGTTTCAATTTATCAGGCACAGACCCATGTTTTTGTATTTGGTAAATATGTCCCTTGTCTATAGATCTTGCTTGGAGTTGTTTTTCATGCCAATCCGCTTCTGGGTGGCGCCACCTCGGACCAAGTTAAAATTGCATCTCCAGACAATAACTTTTGAAAACCTTAAGGATTCTTTCCAAATTTGGTGTGGTGGTACATGTACCTTGCCTAAGATCTGGCTTGAGAATGTTTTTCATGTTGATAGGGGGACCACCTGAAAGCTAAGTTAAGTATTTCCAGACAATAACTTTTGAAAACCTGAACCGATTCATTCCAAATTTGGTGTGTAGGTACCTCGCCTCAATTTCTCGTTTGGCATTGTTTTTCATGCCGATCCACATATAGGTGGTGCCACCTGGGAGCAAATTTAAAATTGTTTCCGGACAATAACTTTGTAATACTTGAATGAATTCTTACCAAGTTTGGTATACATGTACCTTACCTGAAGGTTTCACTTGGTATTGTTTTTCTTGTCGATCTGCTCATAGGTGGCGCCACCTGCAGACCAAGTTAACATTTTCTATTTCCAATGTCAAAGGATCTTGCCTCAAGATCTCGGTTGGGATTATTTTTTATGCCTATCTGCCTAAACATGGCGCTACCTGAGGGCCAAGTTAAAATTGCATTTCCGGACAGTAACTGTTGGACCTTAATGGATTCTTTTAAATTTGGTATGTGGGTACCTACCCTCAAGGCATCTTATGGGGCCATGTTAATGATGTTTTTCCTAAGTTTTACGTTTTTCCTTTCTTCACAAATAATGACTGTTTCCTTTACTAAAGATGCAAAAAGCATGCCTCCAATCGTATTCAATCGACTGTATCTAGTTTCTTCAATATTTAGCATATGCATTCCTTGTGACAAGATGTTGATTGGTATTGCGTTTCAGAAAGATCTGCCTGTAGGTGGCGCCACTAGGGTTCTTTCCGTTCTTTTGTGCTGCAAGCAATAACTTTGAAATGTTGCTCGAAATTTGGTTTCTGGGCAATAACTTGAGAACTGCTCATCAAATTCTTCCCAAATTAGGCATGCATATACATTGTACCTTGCCATGAGATGTTGCTTGGGATTGCGTTATCCACTTCTGCTCAGAAAGTGACGCCACCTGTTTTTGGCCAATAACTTGAGAACTGCATGCTCATCGGATTCCTCTCAAATTTAGCATGCATGTACCATGCCAGGAGATGTTGCATGGGATTGCCTTTCACTCACTTGCACTTACAGGTGGCGCCACCTGATGGCAAAATCCCAAATTTGTCTCCGGGTAATACCATGACCTAAGATGTCGCGTGAGATTGCATTTCGCCCACTTGCGCCTATAGGTGGCGCCACCAGGTGTTAAAATCAAAATTTGTTTTTAGCCATTAACTTGAGAACTGCTCATCGGAATCTCCTCAAATTTAGCATGCATGTATCATGCCAGGAGATGTTGCGTGGGATTGCCTTTCGCTCACTTTTACTTACAGATGGTGCCTCCTGGTGGAGAAATACCAGATTTGTTTCTGGGTAATAACTTGAGAACCGCTCGTCAGATTCTTCTTAAATCTGGTATGAATATATCATGACATATGATGTCGCTTGGGATTGCGTTTCGCCCACTTGTGCTTACAGGTAGCACCACCTCGTGTCAAATTAAATTTGATTTCGCTCATCAGATTTTTCTGCAATTTGGTATGCAGATACCATGCCATGATATGTCCCTTGGAATTGTATTTCACCTGCTTCTGCATACTGGTGGCGACACCTGGTGGAAAAATCTGAAATTTGTTTCTGGCAATAATTTGACAACTGCTCATCGGATTCTTTTCAAATTTGGTATTCATATGCCATAAGATGTCACTTGGGATTGTGTTTCGCACACTTGTGCATACAACTCTAAATTTGGTTTCTGGGCAATAACACATTCCCAAAGTTCGTATGCTGATACACCATGTCATGAGATGATCCTTGGGATTGCATTTCGCCCACTTGCACCTACAGGTGGCGACACCTGGGGGCAAATTTAAAATTTGGTTTCCAGACAATAGATTGAGGATGCATTCAGCTTCTCGTCAAATTTGGTTTGCAGATAATATGCCTTGAGACGTCACTTGGGGTCGCTTCTCGGTTACATAATTTCCATGCTTCACTGCATGGAAACTATATTACAGAAGCAAAAAAACGTTCAGTCAACCATTCTGAGTCGCATCCAACGCCTATGAAGTAGCAGTTGCCTCTCTCATGTATATCCCCCGAGACCAACAATGCTAAAAAATTGCGGCCATTTCGGCGGGGGAATTAGCATCCTCTGGCTGCTTGTTTAGTAGAATAATTGGCTCTGAAGACATAGTGATCATTGAAGAGAACATAATTAGCATCCAGAAATTCTGATATGTTAGAAGCAGCAAGTTTTTTGGTAAAAGATGATAAATTAGATATTGTCCTATAGTTCGAGAGGCAAGATGATTATCGCATTTGAATAATGGTGTGACTTTAGCCTTTTTAACCAGGGACAATCCCGGTAGAGAAGTAGCAATTCGATTTTAAAAAAAGTGGTTTAGAAATGTATTCACGTACGATTTTAAATATAGATAGCCGAATATCATCTCGACCATGCAGGCGATGCAGATTTCGTTATCATTATATGACGTCTATACAATTACAATATTATCTCCAGACAGATAAGTTATCATTATATGACGTCTATACAATTACAATATTATCTCCAGACAGGTAAGTTATCCTTATATGACGTCTATACAATTACAATATTATCTCCAGACAGATAAGTTATCATTATATGACGTCTATACAATTACAATATTATCTCCAGACAGGTAAGGTATCATTATATGACGTCTATACAATTACAATATTATCTCCAGACAGATAAGTTATCATTATATGACGTCAAAACAATTACAATATTATCTCCAGACAGGTAAGTTATCATTATATGACGTCTATACAATTACAATATTATCTCCAGACAGGTAAGTTATCATTATATGACGTCTATACAATTACAATATTATCTCCAGACAGATAAGTTATCATTATATGACGTCTATACAATTACAATATTATCTCCAGACAGATAAGTTATCATTATATGACGTCTATACAATTACAATATTATCTCCAGACAGGTAAGTTATCATTATATGACGTCTATACAATTACAATATTATCTCCAGACAGATAAGTTATCATTATATGACGTCAAAACAATTACAATATTATCTCCAGACAGGTAAGTTATCATTATATGACGTCTATACAATTACAATATTATCTCCAGACAGGTAAGTTATCATTATATGACGTCTATACAATTACAATATTATCTCCAGACAGATAAGTTATCATTATATGACGTCTATACAATTACAATATTATCTCCAGACAGATAAGTTATCATTATATGACGTCTATACAATTACAATATTATCTCCAGACAGATAAGTTATCATTATATGACGTCTATACAATTACAATATTATCTCCAGACAGGTAAGTTATCATTATATGACGTCTATACAATTACAATATTATCTCCAGACAGATAAGTTATCATTATATGACGTCTATACAATTACAATATTATCTCCAGACAGGTAAGTTATCATTATATGACGTCAAAACAATTACAATATTATCTCCAGACAGATAAGCTATCATTATATGACGTCTATACAATTACAATATTATCTCCAGACAGATAAGTTATCATTATATGACGTCTATACAATTACAATATTATCTCCAGACAGGTAAGTTATCATTATATGACGTCTATACAATTACAATATTATATCCAGACAGGTAAGTTATCATTATATGACGTCTATACAATTACAATATTATCTCCAGACAGATAAGTTATCATTATATGACGTCTATACAATTACAATATTATCTCCAGACAGATAAGTTCATCATTATATGACGTCTATACAATTTAATATTATCTCCAGACAGATAAGTTATCATTATACTTTGACGTCTATACAATTACAACATTATCTCCAGACAGGTAAGTTATCATTATATGACGTCTATACAATTACAATATTATCTCCAGACAGATAAGTTATCATTATATGACGTCTATACAATTACAATATTTTCCCAGACAGGTAAGTTATCATTATATGACGTCAAAACAATTACAATATTATCTCCAGACAGATAAGCTATCATTATATGACGTCTATACAATTACAATATTATTATCTTCAGACGGGTAAGGAAGTTATCATTATATGACGTCTATACAATTACAATATTATCTCCAGACAGGTAAGTTATCATTATATGACGTCTATACAATTACAATAATATCTCCAGACAGATAAGTTATCATTCATTATATGACGTCTATACAATTACAACAATATTTCTAGACGGGCATAAGCTGTCATTATGTGAAAAATTATTCTGAAAAATGTTTCTTTAGGCACTTAACGTTCAAATGTAAAAATGGCAGGCATTATTAATTTCCTTGATAAAAGAAGTGACTGGTTAACATTAATATCGTTCAAGTTTGGATCTTAGAATGGTCAATATCATTTCGCTAGACAGGATTAAAACGTAAGTTTTCAATAAATTCAATATTAATTGGAGAATAGGAGTGAGTTATATATTCTGAAATATCTTCACTGAAGAAGGTAAGCAGGGCTCAGGAGTGAAACCTCCTCCTCCGTATTATTATTATCCGTAGTCAATGGTTTTCATACGGATAGACTGACCGCCTTTCGTAGTGGAGAGAGAACAAATTGTTTGAAAAATATCGAATAATAAGATAGAAATAATTTATATACAAATAAGAAAATCAGGGCAAAGGGGGTATGACAGCGACGTTCGCCCAGGCCTCACAGCAACTGAATTTGCTGAATGAAAAATAATACTCGAATTATATAGCAAAACATTCAAAATGTATTAAAAAAATGTTCACAGTGATCACCAATAGTTTGTAAAACATCGATTCTGTCTCGTAAAATTGCGGCGTTCCATGTTAATATATAGGAAAAAAATAATTGAAATTGTATAAGAGAAATTTGTGGGGAGAGGATTGGGGGTGAGGCGTAAAACGCAGGCAGGGAATTGTGGGAAAATGGCACTTGGTAGGATTTGTGGGGTCGAGGTAGGGCCTACGGGATCGGGGAGGGTGTCATCTTGAAGCGCTTGTCGGGGAGCGTCCGACTAAACTGGTGTGTAGTGAAAGTGAGACTATGGCGCGCATGCGCAGTCGTGGAGTAGTAGCGAAAGTGGGCATTTTGGAGGTACACAGGGGCATATTTGAGAGATTGAGGGGCTATATCTCATCCAAATAGGGTCTCATACTGAAGCTCTCGTGGTGCTGACCACGACTTGAGGGATGTCCATATAATTTGTGAAGTCATTGGTGGGTCATCCGTAGCGAAAACGGGAATTGTGGGGGTGCTTTTGAGTGATTGAAGGGTCATTCTTGGTCCGAATGAGCCGCGCGAGAATTCAGTTTGAAGCACTCGTGGGGCCGCGTCCGGCTGGACTGGTATGTCGCGGAAGTAGGGCTATGGAATAGTGGAGAAAGGGCACTTGAATGGATGTTTTAGCCTCGAGGTGGACCATCGGTGGTCCGTATGGGTCGTGTGAGGTGTCATGGAGGGGTGCACTGGAGGGGGAGAGTCCGACTGGAGTGGTCATTTTGTCCGGTTTCATAATTCTGCTCATGCGCAGTCTGGCAGTATTATAGAAAGCGGGCATTTGGGAAGTACGCAGGGATCTGTATGAGCGATGGATCGGGTATTCTTGGTCCAAATATAGTGTGCATGGTCTCGTATTGAAGCTTTCGTACGTGACTGTGACGTCATTGATGAGATCATCAGTAGTATACAAAGCGTCGCTCGGGTGCGCCCTCGAGACATGCCTACACCCCTATACACTAACCTATAGGAAATGTCTCGTGGACCCTGGAGTGGACCCTGCTCTGAATACCTAAACTCAGGAATACTGTTGTTGTTGTTGGGCTGGACATGAAAGTAGAGTGGTAGAGCTACCTCCCCCCTCCACACGCCTTCCCCACCACACTTCCTATACGTGTTACCCTACAGAACAGTTAACTCTCGAACATGAGCCCTTTCTCTACTACTATCCGACAGTGCATTTTTTTTTAATCAAGTCTAAAAAAAATCACAGTTTTAAACGTCGTAAGTATGCGCCAGAACGCATCATTTCACGTCTAGATTTCCAAAATGATTTCGGGACCTCCACATAAAAACACATAAGACAAGAAAAAATACGAGCGATAACTGAGTGACATCTTAGATTGCTAAGGGCATTTCACGTTTCACTAAATACTACGAGCAGAAGTTTCTACGTATGATCGTGCCATGCGTTCGGATGATGCTGAACGATGATTTGCGTTTACTTGTCGAAACTTGACCAGAACACGTCTCCAGCAGTCTAGAACCTCAGAGCCTCTGGAACTTATTAGCGGCCCCTGGATCCTTGACTAAAGTGCCAGAATAGCTCTATTTCAATCTGATTAAAATTAAATGCTGTAAACACCTGGGCTAATATGATTGTTCCTGAAATGGGCACGGTTGATCGTACAATGATAACTACAATCTATGCATGCGTTTCCCCTTCTATCCAGACTTAGAACGCCCGAAGGAAGCTTGGATTAATTGTGATAAGCCAAATTTTCTTCAATTTATTTCTTCAAATTGCAGGACTTTATGTTGAACTAAAACCATGTCTAATTATGAGGAACATGAAAAGAAAAAATTGTTTCGCGTGATCGCAATCTGACCATAAAAATATACCACCAAACTAGGGATCTTTATATTTGGGTCATTCTCAAGGAAAGGCGCAATTCGTGTCACTCGACCCGAATTTCATTCTAACCAATCTTACGGCTGAAAAAAATTCAACTTGCTCGTATAGTATTCAATTAATAGAGTACGAATAACTTATTGCAAGCACTGTCCCGATTGATATTTTCGGGTAAAATGTCACCAGAACCAAGGGTAAAATAGACCTGTCACTGGGTGGTAGTGACCTTCTTGATACCACGTTAAAGTTGCCAGAAATTCTTTTGTTCTACATCATTCTACCTTTTTGGCAACCAGCTGCATCTGTTCTTTCACTATCTGAATGTATTGTTTACAAGGGCAGATTATCTTGTGAAAATGGCATGGCCAAGGTCTGTCACTGGTTTTCGGGTCAATGGTGTTACTGCAACTGAAATCGAAGCCAGAAAGCGAACGCTCAAATTAGAAACAAAGTTTTGCCACCAGGCGGCTTCTTTTCCAAGCGCGGGTAAACTTGAGATTCCATACGATGTGTTTTATGAGACTCTTTTCAGTGTTTCAGTCATTTCTAGCACCAAATTTTAGCGTAGGGGAGAGTGGGGACACATGGGACAGGGGAGACTTGGGACACCCCTTATTTAGTACCCTTGTGGAAGTCAATGGAGACTGAGCTTACATGTGCTGTTTGGTTTTCATACCGCCTTTCACATTTACCATTCTGGTGTTTCCTGGAATCATTGAAGAGAGTAAATCTTTCTTTTTAAGTTTTTTAACTTGAAAAGCTAGATTTTGGAGGCCACGCCCATTTGTTTATACGGTGCAATATAAGGTATATGATACCGATATCTTGGCACAGGATTGTCTTTTATATAGGGCACACATGACACTGACCGAATTTGAGAGGACATGGACAGTTAAGCAAAAAATCGCCATTTTGCTAAGTTGAGCCCCCAGGGGAGAGTTGGGACACAGTGTATCCCTATAGAGTGTCCCCTCTCTCCCTGCACTTTCGAAGAATATTGCGATATGTATGGTATTACTTTCTGTCTGCAAAGTGACAATTTTTAGCAAGTTCACATTTCCATGTTAAGCCATTATTTTTTTCAAATAAAAAGTTAGTTTGATTGCATTTAAGTCTTTACATCGGTTGTCCCATATCTCCCAACTCCTTGTCCCATGTCTCCGGCACTGTCCCAAGTCACCCCCAAAATACGCTAAAATGAAATCGTCTCCACATCATAACACACTCGGTTTGGTGTCTTAAACACTGTGGCATTGCATAGATATTCTTCCCAGGTTTGTGCATGGCACGCATTGATTTGCACAACTAAATACTTTGGACAGAATGTGAAATAATGTGACGTCACAGAAATAGTGTCCCAGGTCTCCCCACTCTCCCCTACGTTTATTACCAGTCACTGTGCTCCGTGTATGGATCAACATGTAGTGGCTCCTGAGTTAAAATATTAACTGGTAATAAAGAAATGTGCGTATGAATTACAAAAACATTGTTTTTGGACCTTCACGACAATATACGAGGGAGCAACAATTAATTCCTTCTGAAATGTCAGTGGTGTTACCTGTCAGTGGTGTTACTATTTGTAAGGTAACACCAGTGACAATAATGATGATTTTGCTCCAAGTTTTAGTACAACTCTCTCTCTTCCAGATATTATTAAGTTAAGGAGTCTTGTCATACGTGTTTTGTCCCTAAATAGCTTTCACTTATGACTGCATTTTCGCCTCTATATGAACAAATTGGTCACTGGTGTTAATTTTTTTAAGGACAAATGCAATTGGCGAGTACTGATAGGATATTAATTTTTTAGCGACAAATACAATTGGGAAGCGTTGATTTGATATCCATTTATTAGCGACAAATACAATTGGGGAGTGCTGATAGGATATTAATTTATTAAGTAGATTGGTACTGTCCGCATTTCCAAAAGTGTACTAGTGAAGTGTCTTCTTTAAGGTATACAATCACAGCACTTGAACATACGCAGTACTAATTCAATTCTGCTTTTTAACTTTATTACATGAACCGTACCTGCATACGTGCCAGTCCAACTTCCATTTTGTTCGATGTCACGGAATCAGACTCTGACAAGTTTTTGAACTTTGTTCGTAAAATCAATACATTGATCTACCGTAATTTATATATTAAAAACGATCCTGAAATTTAGTCAATTTCATGGATTATTTTATGAACAACAAAATATATAAGGCGAATTCATGTGAGAAATGTAACAGACAGTCTTGTTGAACAGGATATGTAGGTCCAAGTAAGATTCACTTTTCCAGTGACACATTGAACAAAAATTCGAAAAATATTAACCGGATCCCCCACTCATCTTGCGCCTCTCGGCCTACGTGCACCGCCAAGTCACATGATCAAGCGAGTCAAAATGGCGGAAAGAGGAAATCAGGCAATCAAAGGTTTGCACAGGGTGGATTGTCAATATTTGTAACGATCTTATCGGTTTGTGATAAGTGCCATGTATCGGAGTCGAGATAAGACCAACAATATCGGCTCAAACTTGTGTTCTGTTCAATTATAGTAGCAATCCTGTTGAACTTTGGGTCAGAAATCATGTTACGCGTGGAGGTTGTGAAAGGAATCGTCCTGGTTTGCCTCTTTGTGATGACGTTTGGCCTCGGCCTTTTACCTGTCAAACTGGTGAAAGTTGCCAGAAGACGGAGCGCTAGCCGAACTTCCAGACAAGTACGATATAAAAGACTGATCAGCCTGTTTAGTTGTTACGCGGCAGGTGTCTTTCTGGCCACCTGTTTGCTCGACCTGTTTCCAGATGTGCGAGATAAACTGGGTAATGTTTTAGACAGCGCACAGATATACACAGGTTTCCCTCTCCCTGAGTTTGTCATGGTGTGTGGATTATTTCTCATTCTTATAGCAGAACAGATCGTACTGTCCTGCAAGGAACGGCAGAATTCCGAAGTTACTCCGCCGCTTTTGCAACCAACAAGCTCAGAGGACCGTGATCAGGCCAGTCTGTCGCACTCCGATGATTTCAGCAAACATTCCTTTGATGGAATTCCAGACAGACCACGATCCATTTCCTGTGCACCCAGCATAAACACGAATGCCACCTACAGAAAACATGGAGACAATGACAGAGAACCTCTACTGCAGGACAGTCACCACGGACATAGTCATGATGGTCACAGTCACATGACCGATCCCGATATGGATCCGGCCTCTCCGGATCACTCTGCCATGCGGTCACTCCTGTTACTCTTAGCGCTGTCCTTACATTCCATATTTGAAGGACTGGCTGTTGGTCTTCAACAGAAATCGACAGACGTTTTGGCAATATTCGCTGCTCTCGCCCTCCATAAATCAATACTGAGTTTCAGTCTGGGGCTAAGCCTCGTGCAGAGTCAACTGTCTTATGGAGGGATGATCCGATCCATTCTGACTTTCTCACTGGCTTCTCCGCTAGGCATTGGAATTGGACTGTGTATCACAGACTTCACCAACTCATTTGCATCTCATCTGGCAGAGGGTATACTCCAGGGAATTGCATGTGGAACTTTCCTCTATGTGACTTTCTTCGAAATGTTACCACATGAATTCAACTCATCCCAGGATAGACTGTTGAAAGTGTTGTTTGTTTTATTAGGTTACAGTACAGTGTCTGTCCTGATATTCTTTCATAGCAATACTGAACATAAGCCTTTGTGTCCAGGAGGAACAACTCATATACCGGTACCCAGCATTCCACCCAATGAAAGTCAACTAATTTGAACTTTTCTCATGGTTAAAAAACCTCAGTCATTTTGTATGTACAAAATATTTTTATATGTATAGTTTTAGTTACTTTCTTACAGAGATTTTGTTATTATTTATATTATGTTGTGTTGGGATATTCAACGCAGTCCTATTCGTTTCAAGAAGAGCCCTTTATTGTTTTCATTTTTTATCGATATTATTCTGAACATACATCATGTACATGTACATACATAAAGCAATTCACTGAAGTGGACAACAGTGTGATGCATTACTGAACACTTATGCTGCCCTACGTTGCAATATTTTAGATATCGCGGGCCTGCAAGTGCCTCCTATATTTCCTGTATTTTCCTATATTTTTGAGTCATTCCTATATTTTACTCAAAACCTCCTAGATTTCCTATATTTTGACTTTTCTCATGAAAACTTTTACCATTGCTCTGAGTCAAATTGGCAAGAGGAAATACATTTCAGAAAAAAAAATTTGTCTTCGCTTGGAAAATATTGAAACATTTAAATATCTCGTTGTTGAACCAAGCAGAAGAACAGGTCTCCTCAATTGCAACCATTATGATCGCATTCAGTGGAAATTATTTGATTAAGCACTAGAAAACTACCAAGTTTGGAACATACAAACTTAGTGACCCGTCTAACACTCCTTCATTTCCTATATTTTCCTATATTTTATTAGAAAATTCCTATATTTTGGCAAAGGACCTTGTATCTTTAGATGGGTAAATGGCCCCAGGTCATGTGCAATATGGAAGTACCAAAATAAAATCCTTTCACAATGCTTGTCAGAACAAATATACATAGTTGAAGGGGGAATGTGGTATGCAAAGATATCAGCTGATATGTAATACATGTATCTAGGTTATATATCATGTACATGTACCACATACACTTCAAGATGTGAAGGTTGTTGAACATAGTAAATATGTCAATGAACTAATAGGTGTCATTACACACTGTGATATATTCACTTGTGGAGGTTATAATTTTATAATTTCTGTAATTTGGTCCCCTGATTGTTGAAGGGACTTTGTTCATAGGTATTTTAGCCATTCTCTCATTATCAGAGCTGTAAACCCTCTTACTGCCAGTGTAACAGCCTCTGATTGAGTTCCTCAAGCTTAGATTTATCATTGATACTGGATGCATTTATCTGAGCCATAGATATGCCCCCAGTATATATCTTATAGAAGAGTGAACAAATTAAAGAAATTTGTGATATCCTGAGCCCACCTCAATTCCGTTTGGTAATGGATGATACCGATTCGCCAATAGCCATACACATACAAGCATTTTAGTGCAACAGACATGATTGGCAATTTATGTTAGTTTAAGTAATCATGTTAATATTTAGATATACAGAATGGAACTATCGCCAGCTGCTCATCTTCATTAAAGGTAAATCCAAACGGGTTGTATTCCATCTAAAAGTGCTTGAAAATCATATTTCATGACACATGAAAACAAAATTCCTATCTTGTAACCTGATCAGAAGTATGCTTAAAGTGATCGTAAACCCTCAAGTGAAGTTTCCATCAAATGAAGGACCATTGCAAACAGTGTGGGAAAATATTTATTGTAATATTTTTTTACGATTTTATTACACAGAGTAAACTGCAAATAAAGCATGGCATTCTATTTTGGTCTGTTGCAATCCTATTTAGGTCCAGTGACGTCACACTGCCTTAATACATATATTTCAAACTTTGTATGCACATTCCAATGCTTTATTCAAGCTTAAGGTGTGTATACTTTAAGTTTCAACACAGACTCACTGTTCCAATGTGCATGTTTCACCAAAATCTGGGAGAAGGTAACTCATAAGTGTCAAGTCAATTTGAATCTTGCATTTAATTCCCAGTTTTTGGTGAAACATGAACATTGGAACAGTGAGTCTGTGTTGAAACTCAAAGTATACACACCTTAAGCTTGAATCAAGCATCGGAAAGTGCATACAAAGTTTGAAATATATGTATTAAGGTCACTGGACCTAAATAAGATTGCAACAGACCACCATAGAATACCATGCTTTATTTGCAGTTTACTCTGTGTAAAAAAAATTACGATAAATATTTTTCCACACAATTTGCAATGGTCTTTCATTTGATGGAAACTTTACTTGAGGGTTTACGATCACTTTAATAAGGCAGTTACATCTACCAGTCCATTTACACAACTGGACTCCTGGCTGATGACAAGCAGAGGACAAGTTCAAAGTGAATAGAGTGGAGTGAAAAAAATGTGGAAAATTGATATGGGTAATATATAAGTATTTATACTTGTGAGCGATCTTTAGTGAAGGACACTAAGATGGCGCGTGCACATCAGAGCAGTGACTGTCCGACAAAGTCTCGTATTACAAACTCGGTTTTTATTTCAGTGCTGGAATCGAGGATCACATGTATGCCTCTGTAGTGTAGTTATCAAACTTAGGGCGTCTCACACATCATATATTCAGAGTGGATTTTTAAAGTCTATATTTTCTTATATTAGTATGTATTGAGCAAAATGTCCCGATTTGATATACTTCGTTACACCTGGTACTATTGTAACAAGCAGCAGAACATTGTACATCACCTTTGTTTTTTCTCCATTTTCACCTCAGTCTTTGCCTCCCTTGACAATTTCTAGTGATATTAGGTACATTTCTCATAGATACTCCTTAGCATACATATAGTCGAAAATCCTTCAATAACGTATTTTTCAATACAAAAAAGGTACCGAAAACCTATTACACTGATACCATATATACATATATATATAAAGTTGTTATATTTCATGTACTCGTTTTTCTGTGACCTACTGGAAGGCATCACGATCTGAGCTAACGATAATGGATTCCTGTGAATAATGTGACACAACGTGATGCTGGAGATACTCATCTGCGTGAACCCAGTCAAATCAAATCTTGATAGTCGACTGATGACCGGACCCGCGCGAATGCTATTTGGGAGATCCTCGGCTGTCATGTATCATTATGTCCCATTATGTCCCATACGCACGGGTCGGGTCCTCGATCAGTCGATCGAGGCTGCTAACCTGAGTAGCAGCTTGTTTGCCAGTCACCAATTCAGCAAATCGGCCGGGACTAAACATCTCGATCCAATGAACAATGCTGTTTGAGGAGCGGACAGCTAGCCTGCACATTCGCGACTGCTTGGCCTATTGCGTCGAAGTACCTCGAGCATTAATGGTGTAGGGATTTAAGAGCTCTCAGCTGTGAACCGTGATCCGCCGCACGTGAGGCAAACCAGATGCTATAGGCTGTGTTTCCGCTCACATAGTCCTCGTTGTATTTCTCCCTTATCAGGAGATAAAATATATATCCAAATGAAGTGGATAAGCCCTTGAATCTACCGCTGAAGGATCGCTTCTAATTTGAGGCGTTTCTCCTGGTTTTGCGTCCGAAACTGATCTCCATGGTAACGGACGTCATACAGCTGACATGCGCTGTTCGGAGTTTCCGCGTGAGGCTGTGCTTTCAACATGGGTGCCAATATGGAGTCCTAGCAGTGCGGACGAGGTACAAAAGTCCTACATTATCCGAGGCTTGTCGAGTGCTAGCCTGCACTGACACAAGCGAAAGACTGGTGGCTGAAGAAAGGCGATACCTCTCAGAAGCACGGCTGCCATTGGTTGTCATGGGATGACGCGAATAGGCGGTTACCGCCAACTGTACTTGTTTATCAGCCCAAGGGGGGTCCGGCTAAGCCTTATCGAAATTTGATTTGACTGAGTTCCTGCAGATGCCACATGGCTGAGATAAGTCTTCCATATAACCGAGTAAAGCTTGCGAATTTCGACAATAGTGACTGTCCAATTCAATTGTTGGTAGCGTGATTCCCAGACCCACAGGTCAACAGTGTTTGACGGGTGGTCCTCAAGATCATCTACCTATCAACCAGTTTTACTTGGCTATGAGGGAAAAATTCCGCGGTTATTTGGAAGATGCTTTGGATACTCAGGGGTAAACTGATTGATATTTAACTTCACATGACTATAGTGCCATTCTGTTTGAGAGTCTATCGTTTTATATGCACTGTTCTAAACAGTGATTGTCAACTTTATATAGCCATATATATACTTGTATTGTTCTTATATATTTCTTTATTTGATACAGTTCTCATCCATTTGTACAAGTTTGTATATATAAAATTCATCAGACAGCTACTGTCGTATACAACCCTTGACAATCATTAGCTTGCTGGTAAATATGTTCTCCAAGCAACCATTCTTTTAACTTCATTGCTTGTTATACTATTTGGCGGTATGATATTGCATCTATATAGAGCCTATATCACTACACGAATTGCAGCTTTATTGGAGTATTTATCTCTACCGGCTTTGCTAATAAACGAAATACCATCAGAATATCTCAAACTTCCAGATTTCTCCGAGTTTGTATATACCGTTCATCTCTTGCTGAAGAGGGGTGTAACATCTTATGTTGAATTACGTTTCCATCCGTAGATCAGAGATCATTGTATTCTGAATTATCCCGCTTCTATTCATACGCTTCAGATAAAATCGTCCAATGAAAACGTGCGGTCACGGCCACATGGTCGCCCGATATTTTTCCATCCACCGCCGTCGATTCTAATTCGGGGTGAGTAACTAGGTTATCTCCATTTACAGTAGCTCCTGTCTCAAAGCACTCGCGTCGGCTGTCTCGCGTCGATTACTCCTCGGGCTTCATTTTGACAGTATTTGTAATAAAGGTGAGCTTCAGAAGCTGTACTTCTAAATTAGATAGCATTCATTTTGTGAACAGCTCGTATTTCATCGTAATCAGCGATGATGAATGCTAATGAATATTGCAAACATGTGACTTCACATACAGTGTTTTTTTTTGTTTTTTTTGTGAGCAACAACAACATAGGGCGAAAGTTGTTCACAAGAAGTCCTTTCTCACAGAGTTTGCCTATGGACTTTAGCCTGTTCAGAAAGGGTCTTCAGCGGGATAAGCCTCCACTGTGCACCAAGATTCTGCAAGGAAGTATGAATACTATTAGTTACCCGGTTTGTCAGTGACCCAATACAGAAATATATGGGGTCACTGACAAACCGTGTAACTAATAGTATTCGGACTTTCTTACAGAATCTTGGTGCACCCGACCGTGGAGGCTTAGTAGCGAGAACTGGTAAATTGAGGGTGCACAGGGGCGTGTTTGGGCGATCTAGGGCCCATCCTTCTTTTAAATCGGTCGTGTAGGGTGTCGTGAAGTTCTCATGATGCAGACTAGGACTATGGTGCTTTTTCTATGAGTCGCATACGCAGTCAAGGTGTAGTAGACAAAGGGTATGCTCCGCTGTGCAGGAGAATGATTGGACGATCTAGGAACCATCCTTGGTCCAACAGGGACGTGTAGGGTGTCGTCTTGAAGCTCTCCTATTGTAGACTACGCTTGGAATGATTTTGAACGGAAGTGATGGCATGGTACGCATGCGCAGTCGAGAAGTAGTAGAGAAAGATGTCATTTTGGAGGTGCGCATGAGTGTGTTCGGGGATAGATGGGCCGTACGTGGTTATCATCCGCTGCCCATTTGAATTCAGGCTAACACATCCATGTTCATCCCCAAAATGCCAGCTTCTCTATTAGGCATGCGCACCATCCCATCACTTCCGGTTAACCCCCCCCTACCAAGCGTAGTCTACACTACGAGAGCTTCAAGACGACGTCCCAGCTGGACTAGATTGCCCAAACACTCCCATGCGCATCCGAATATGCTCTTTCTCTACTACACCTTGTCTTTGCATGCGCACAATGGCATCCCCGGCTCAAGAGAACAGCACCTTAGTCCTAGTCACTTCACCGTACTTCAAGATGACATCATACACGATCGATTTAGAGCAAGAATGGGCCCTAGATCGCCCGAACACGTCCCTGTGCTCTCCGGCTGCTCAACATGACGTCATTTCCGGTCAAAATCACGCCAGTCGTAGTATACTCCACTAGCTAGATCGCCCAAATACACCCCTGTGTACCTCTGAAATGTCATTTCTCTACTACTCCTCAACTGCGCTTGACCATCATGACGTAGCCGTCACACCATGACCAGGCCACTCCATGACTATGAGCAACAAGTGCTTAATAAATGCGACACCCTGCACGCCAATTTGGACCCAGGATGCTCTGAATCGCTCAAACACGCTCTTATGAACCCCAAAAGGTTCTCTCTCGCTACTAATCCTCATCTGCACATGCGCGCTATTACCTCACTTCCGGTCAAAATCACACCAATCGTAGTCTACATGCTTGACATATTTGAACCCAGGATGGTACCTAGATGGCTGAGTGGCATTTTCAAGATCTGTGATATTTCCTTCACCAGGGGTACTGGTGTAGTGGTCTGCGCATGCGGACTTGCGTTCGAATCCCACATATGACACACTTCATTAGTTTACTGATCACGATAACCAAAATCCACTGTATCTGCTGAGAGCGAACTCAAACGTAATATTTTCGTTTCCACTGCATTGCTGCTGATTGCTCGCTAAGCCCGGCACTAGCGCATGAAATCGCAAGCAACAGGATATTTGAACGCGTGCGACTGAATATCTCGAAAATCGTCCCGTGTGCGGGAAGTGGAAACATGAGATTTTGTCGCAAGCAACAGCATCCGAAGTTTCAGCGTGTTTAATATTTCGGTGACAGAATCTCCGAATAAATTGGCGCCGGCGACAGAAGTTGCTCGTGTGCGGTGAACGGGAAACTTTGCATCCTGTTGCCGCAAACTTCAGCCAATCAAAAGTGAAGTGGATTTCATGTGATGATAGCTCATGCAGAGTTGCAACACAGTCGCCTCGTGTGCGAGCAAAGCAGAACAACGATCCAAAATCGCCGGAGTCCAAATATGATGCAGAGTTGCCACACTGTCGCCTCGTGTGCGGGCAAAGCAGAACAAGGATCCAAAATTGCGGGCGTCCAAATATCTTGTTGCTTGCGATTTCATGCGCTCGTCTGCGCCGGGCTTTAAACCGCTCCAGTTCCTGTATTGCAAGCAGCCATAGCTTGATATAACCTGGGTTGGTTCGAGTATAGGAACAAGCACTTTTCTACAGACAAAAGTTTTTTAATAAGCGTATGTTTTCTTTTTATTGTGGCTTCATCGAAGAAGAATACGCTGAGAAAGCTAACAGTTCAAGCGATATACCGTTATACACAGTTGAACAGCCGCTTGTGTTCAAAGTTCATGTTGATGGACGCTGCCATGTTGGATACCATAAATATTTTGGCTTTGCAAGTCCTGGATCAACAAGGGACAAACAAAAGAGAGTCTTGTGGAGTATAGCAACATGGTACACGTAGCGTCTGCCTATAGCGTGAAATACTTGTTCCTAAGTGAAATCACCCTATGATGTTGCACGGTTCCTGCCCAATGCATGAAGGGTAGGCACAGATTTCTTCAAAATTACACGTCTTTTCGAACTGTCCGATTTCAGAGCCGAGTATAGTCGACAAATGGCATGTTTCTTCCCCTGAACACACTGGTAGATTTATGGGTTTTTCATTCATAAACGTTCGAACTTTGTTTTCATGTCCACAGTTATACAGAACAAAAGCGATGTTGGCTCCAAACGAAGTTAAAAAGCTGGTTCTCCACTTCCGGTCTGATTGTTCCGCCATGTTGTTTGCTCGGAGTGGTAAGGTGTCGTTGAAGAGCCCCAAGCGGGTGTATAACGGAAGTAGTGTGTTGTCATGTCCAACACGGATCACTCCTGTCATCACAGACTCGTTGTTTCCCGCATCTCTGTTGAAGAAAATAGAATCATTTCGTCCAATTTGCACATCTGAAGGTCTGGCGATGTATGAAAGGCTTCATATAAATATACACCGTCACCATTGTGAAAAATACCTTATAAAGTCGATACAATTCTTTTCTTCGATATTTCACATTCTAAATTGTGCTTGGTGGCATCATTGCAAAGTTTCACCGCTTCCATATACATGTAGCTATTTGGAGAAATTCATGCCGCCTATTTACGGTAAAAATGTCGCCTCTCTCGCGAAAGAAATTGGCTTGTATTTCATTTAATGGCTGTTCTTAGACACAGAAATAATTTGCAGACGACGGCTGCTTATTGGACCCGACGCCTGTAACATGTTTTTTAAAAATATTTATGTATTTTTAAAAGTCGGGAAAGTTTTAGCTAAACATGAAAAGCAGAATGCTGGTTATCCACATGGAAACTTACTATTTTCGCTATTTTATCAATTTTGCAGTGACACGTTTACCACAAAATGTACCGGTAATTCATGCGTATTATAAGAATTCTCCTTTTCATGTGAGCCATGAATTTCTTGGCTTTTGACTACAAGCGTAGATATGTTCAGTATCTTCATTCAATTATTTATACATTCAATCAGATTTGACCCGGCGTGTTTCCGTATGCGTAGTATAGAAAGGCAATCCTGATAACACTTGACCTTTGACCACTATTAGGCCGCGGGAGGTGTCACAGTGAGAGAGAGAGAGAGAGAATTAAGGTTTAACGTCGCATTCAGCAATATTTCGCATGTGTCACAGTGAAGCACTCGTGGAGGAGCATCCGACTAACTTCTTTCCGCGCATGCGCAGCAGAAAAAGGGCATTGGAATGGTCGTTTTGGGGTCGAGGGGGTCCAGTATTGGCCAGAACGGGCCATGGGAGGTGTCATCGTGAAGCACTCCTGGGGGAGCGTCCGACTGGATTGTTGCGACGTAGATATGACTGAAGCATTCGTGGAGAAGCATCCGACTAACGTCATTCCGCTCACGCACAGTAGAAAAAGTGCATTGGAATGGACGTTTTAGGGTCGAGATGGACCAGTATTGGTCCGAATGAGTCGTGCGAGGTGTCATATGGGCAACCCACTCATGGACATTTGCGGTATGGGTTGTGGCACCTTGTTTTCTCTGTTTCACCATGTAGAAGACGATGGGATGGGTCTCATGGGCATGGGTTGACTTTTGTTGAAAAGTTCTGATGCCACATGCGTAGTGCTAGGCAATCCTGTGGGGGCTGTTTTGGGGTCGAGGTGAACCACTATTGGTCCGATTGGGCCGTGGAAGGTTTCATAGTGAATCACCTGTGGAGGAACATCCGACTGGAAGAGTGTGACATGGAACAGGCGTCATTCTGCGATTGCGCAGTAGAAAAAGTGCATAAAAATGGACGTTTTTAGGTCGAGGTGGACCACTATTGGTCCGAGTGGGTCGTGGGAGGTGTCAATGTGCAGCACTCGTGTGGAAACATCCGACTGGATGGGTGTGTCGTGGTAATGACGTCAATTTGCGCATGTACAAAAAGTGCATGGAAATGGATATTTTTGGGTCGAGATGAACCACTATTGGTCCGATTGGGCCGTGGGAGGTGTCGTAGTGAAGCAGTAGAAAAAGTGCATTGGGATGGTGCTCCTAATGGGAATGTGCAGGGTAAAAGATCACTTTCGGTCAAGTGATCGGAACCAGAAGTTACGTCACAAAGGTCCTAGGCAAATTTTCAATGTAAGTGTGACCTTCAATGCCCTTTTAGAGGGCGAAGAGGCGTCTACGTGCCCTTTTGGTACCGGGCGTTCAGGCCCAGCAAGAGTTATCTGCTCCTGAATACGACTTTGTATGTCTTTCATTTACTCCATTGTTAATATCCCGGAAAGCACGTGCTCAAGCATGGTACCCAACAATATCGCCAGTTATATGTCCAGCATAAATGGCAAGGACATTCTCCATATGTCCTACATCGAGAACCAGAGACATGTGAATTGCACCGAATGAGTCGCTTGGACCCAAGCTCCCCTAGGTAGTGTGGGGTGAATAAACAAGGCTGGTCATGCGCAACCGGATGAACCGATGAACTATAAATACGGCGGTGAGCGATGAGCACTTCGTGATTAAGCGCCGCATACCTCCACAACCGCGAGTATATTAACTGAAAGATCTTCAAGGGGAACCGTTGCAACGAATGATTTACGAGCAAGAGTTTCAGTCCGTGGTGAAAACAGGCCAAGACTGTGGAACGCATCCTGAAAACCGAGCGACGCCGAGGCAAGACGGTGCATCTCGTGAAATGGAAAGGCTGGCCCAGTTCCGTCAATTCCTGGGTCCCGAAACACCAGATGAAGCGGCTATAAAGCCACGAACCGCAGCCGGTAGCGTTCATTCTACTCTCGACCATGAACACGGTGATATGGACAAACATAGCGTATCCAAAGACGCAAAGCACAAGTGGGCTTTGTGGTGACATTACTAACCCTGCTGGGCATTTTATATGAGAGTGTGTTTTACGACGTGGTGTATCTCATAACTCTTCTCAGCCCACTAAAGTCACAACGACCAACCGTGAGTGTACGTCAGACGAATCTACAGACCCCCTCCACGCTAGCGCCAGTCAAACCTCATCTGGCCCCAGCGATCACCAAACCCAGTATACAGTCCAGGTCAACATCGAATCACACACCAAGTATTTCGGCGACCACCACGCCACAAACCCCACCGTATTTGACCATCCACAGCGAACGCACTAACGCAACAACAACGGTACCAAAGCTCACCACACACACCAGTGCTCCGACGAAACCGACCCCGGTTCACTCGTACCAAATTTACAAGAGCGGGTTACCACGACAGCGGATACACCTCCTACCATGGCCTCTCCGGTGGTAACACCCATTCACCTGCCTCATTGTGGGGCCGACGGGCTCAGGCAAACGCACTTGGTCCAGAAACTCGCCCAACACGCCGGGTCACCCAGCTCTTTACCAAAGGTAGTCATCATCGGTTCAGTTCTGTAAATAGCATGGGAACATCAGTTTAAATGCACACTACCTGGTGGGGTTTGAAAAGCTGAGAGGCACCACTCAACTGAGGCACCTGGCGAGACAGATGTACCCCGGATGCACCCAGTTTGCGTTTGGAGCCTTTGAATATGCGACAACCGCTCAGCATGGGTATACGCTCTTCGACCTGAAGCAAGCCACCCCAGACCACTTTCGACTAGGGACCGGTATTGTTCATGGGGAGACCCACCACATGTACGTGCAAAAATAATGTAAACACACCCACAGTGGCTCCCCCAGCTGGGTGTGTTTGTGTTTTATGATGGGGATAATAAAAGAAATAATAGAACATCATGGTTGACATTGTCTCTGAAATGATAGAATGTTCAGGAAGTAGCCCGGAAAGGATAAAAAGGGCAGGGTTGTAGGTTCCAGCGTTAGCTGTACATGATGTCCGCTCGAGTACGAAAGCGCGCACCGAAGACCGCCCCACCCGAGTTGGTTCGGACTATTGTACCCTGCACAGATCCTGACCGTGTACGCTGTCTGTGTGAAATCGGGCATAACGTCTTGCTCAGAAGACCAAGTTGGTCAAGCATAAGACAGGTCTCCGAACAGTGCTCCAGAAGCAGATCCCGCATGCACAGAAGAAGATCTTACAGAAAGACGGCTTTCTCGGTGCGATCTCAGCCATGTTAGCTGCTTCCGTGTTAGGAGTGTACCCGCGTCGTACAACGTGCAATATGATACAGTGTGGTCCGAAGTTGTGTACGAAGGCAACCCCTATATACTCATCCAGGCGTTGCGTAACCTCATCAAGAGCTCGAGCCCGAGACGAATCAATATCTTCCCGTTTGCGAACATGATCAAAATGGAGTACCACGAGTGAAACCGCAAGTTTCTGATCATCCTCTAGAGCAATGTGAACGTACGTTTCAGCAAGACGTTGAAGAAGCTGTGTGCACTGGAGACCGATAACTATGTCGGGCCCGGACCATGTTGGATCTCAAGGCTGACTGTTATGGACTGCCACATTGTCGGTGATAGCGATGCACCCCTTCTACGTGTCTGCCCAGTGCAAGGGGACTACGTAGATCAGTTCACACAGGGCTCTAACCACGTACTCTACCGGTGCGACAGACTGACATCAGTACCATATCGATATAAGGGATGACACCGAACAACCTATGGCACTCGAAATTGGGAAAGTGGTGGTCACAGTTCATTTTCGACTAGCACGCTTTCCGAACTTTGTATAATGAACGTTCCTTACGAGTGCGATGCACACAGCTATATGGACTAGTATACCCAACAGGCCGGTGGAGGCCTTCTTGTCTCTGCAGGTACACGCATCCGACGAGATCACAGGCTGGGGAACGTACTCGGGAGCATCGTCAAAACGTTTCTGCCGTTGGTGACGCGTGGGATAAAAACGGTCGGAAAACAAGCGTTCCGAAGTGGTGTCCAATGGATTCTCCTTATACTGTGAGAAAACACTCTAAAAACATCCAAAGCTCCTTTTTTAAGACCAACCATTCTTTGCAAAAGAGAACTTCTTGTTAAGCACAATGCGCAGCCCCATATCCTCACCCCACATTATCCTAGGGAAGCCTGGGTCCAGTAGACACATTTGGTGCAATTCCCATGTTTCTAGGCCCTCTTGTTCTCGGTATAGGACATGATATTGCCGGGGGCCATGTTTGATGACGTGCATTCGGCGAGATTCAATTAACACTGGAGTAGCTGAAAGACATATGCAGTCGTATTCAGGAGCAGATAATCTTACTGGGCCTAAACGCCAGGCTCCGAGCCCTGTACCTCGATGTACTACAAAGCCAGACCAGTGCTAGCTGAACCAACAAGGGCTTTCGTGTCGTCCAGAACTAGATGCGCTCCTACATCCGACAGCGGGACGCCTTCACCTTCTACCCCTAGCGCAAAGTTCTCCCAGATGGTGTGACCACGGTGTGTTATTTAGAGCGAGGAATACCCTAAATGAAAGTACTCAATGTACTGATGTCTGGATCGCCAATAATGGATTTAAAGTTTCAGCCGATAGCAGATGTATGGATAAATGTGGGGATTTTCTCCAAGTTGTGGACGAGTCTGTTTGGGAAATCACAACTGGAACACAGAGTTTAGTCTTCAAGGAAGTGAATTTGTGAAGGCCGCTCATTTAGAAATATGCCAGGTCTTCATGGTAGCAACAAACTATCTACAGTAATATGCTTTAAAGTGGATCGTCTGCGTCAATGTCTTCTACCAGTTTTTGCGAGCAGATTTTCATAATTCATGCAATTCTATTGTGACAAAACGACAAATACGCGAGGAGACTGGATAGTTTTATTAACTAGTTTTATTAATAGTTCTGTGTAGCACAGATATTTGCAAGAGCAGCATGAGTTTGCGTTAAGTCCCCAAGATTACTTATATATGCCTGCATGGTGTTTATAGTAAATTTGTTTGTTGACAACGATAGCGTTGGAGAGACAATTTGTGCGAAAATTTCTGTTGTTGTTGCTGCACGATCATTGCGTATATAATTTAGTTTGAAAAAGTTTGAACACCACCAACACCAAAACTTTTCGAAAGCGGTACCTGACAAATTCTGTTGTTTCCGCTTTCGGAAAGTTTTGTTGTTGTTCAAACTTTTTGAAACTAAATTATATTCGGTGAGCAGAGTCCCCCAGAATACATAAATTTGCACTGGACAGGATCCGGTCAAGTTCACAAGACGAGAAAAATGTAAATACTATTGTTGTTGCTTCGACACATATCTCCTCTGGAAATATATTCCATGCAGTATGCGTACACATTAAAATAGTAACGAACGCCGACTTCACGGGAAAGAACGTACGAGTGTTGAAAACTGGGGTCTTCATAATCCCAGAACCTGAAACTGTCAAGTGCGACACTCAGATCAAGGATCAAGGAACAAGATTTGCAACGTCTGCTCGTACAGCAACATTACCAGGGATTTTCGCACAAATTGTCTCTCCAACGCTATCGTTGTCAACAAACAAATTACGAACTATACACCAGGCATATATATTATAAGTAATCTGACTTACCGCAAACTCAGACAGACGCAAAACCGCAGAGACGGCAAACACCACGAGGTGGGCAGCTTACCATATTACCAGGTCATCAATTTACATTTACAACAGTCTACGGTGACAGCACAGCGCTGGCATGAGTTAGCTCATAGTGGGCGCTGAGAACCGGGTTTAAGCCGATCGCTCGGAACCAGACAATGCAAAGAACGAAAAATAGTCCACGGATTCAAGCAATCCATGGGGAAGAAATGAATATGAAATACACTCAAATTCAGATTTCGTTTTATTTCTAGTTAACATGAAACGATTACGACTGCTTTTTCTTCATTTTCTGGTTAATACCCTGATATATGACTCAAACACAGTGAAAATCACTGGCGGAGTGATACAGGTTAACACGGGGTCATTGCATTATAGTGCACGTACACATTTTCAGATATTTCGTGAGTGGCAGCATAGTCTGGTCGACACCGCTATGCGGTGCGATCCAGACAAAAAGTGTTAAAGGTGAACTTACACCGCATATATTCCACTGGACTTCTGTAGTTGATATTATTATAATAAGGGGTAATAACTCTATGTTGTGTTCTCTGTTATGAAAGTAAAATCTGTTTTTCCTACAACAATGTGATTTGACTATTTTGTATAACGTAGTTAACCAGTTTATGGAAATGCCCCAGGTTCCGAAAGGGCACGTGGACGCCTCTTGACCATTTGAAAGAGCTAATTCGGTCGCATTGACCTTGGAAATATGCATATGGCCATTGTGACGTCACACAAGAGTCACGTACACAAAACCGATTCACGGATGATGATTTTTGATTTCAAGTGTTATCAAGATCGCCTTTCTATAAGACTTGTATCCCTATGTGCAGGACCAAAAGTTGCCGTCGGTCACGTGACCAAAAGTGACGTCGCAAAAGTAAATGTTTATGATATGCAAGGGCCAAAGTTTAATCATTCCCCAGATGCGGTTTCTCAACTACAACCGGACGTGACGCGTCAATGCACCTGTCGGGTTGCCAGCGCGAACCTATTGTCTAGGAATTCGACGCGGACCTGGAAGGCGGTAACTGACTTACACAATGGCTCTATGTCTCACACGACGCCATTTTGGTGTTTCGTTGCCTCAAATATACAATCTCGTACATTTCATCCCCCGCCGTTGTTTTGGATTGGCATGTGGGTGTCCCAAGCCTGCGGTTTTGCTTTGACTCTCGATGTCGATGTCAGCCTGATATCAAAGTAGTTATGCCAGCGATGAAAGTCAAACCTGTCACGTCCCAAACTGCGCCGCGGATTGGCGTAATGAGCTGAGCGCGTCCACTGATTGGTTAAGAGGAAACCACTTCATCTAACTATATCTAGAACTCGTATGGGCAACTAACCAAGCTAGTGTATCGATCATAACAGATCGACCAATACACTGGCGAGGATGCCGATTTGGTTGTGGATGCACAGTATATCAAAGGGACAAAAGAACGTTAAAACGTCATAAAGCTTCAGGGCTATTATATTTTTCACGGTTGGCCAGGAGACATGCTGTGCACTCCTGGACTATACTATTACTATTGTCTTTATTCAAATAATTACCTTAGATATCCAATGAGGTCTAAAACCAAGTTGCAGGTCTGTAGATAGTTTAAGTCATGACCGTATCCATCTTCCCAGTAGGACCCTACGTCGTGGAGATACTCAAACACTTTTAGATCTTCAGTATGGAAAACCGCACACCAAGGACTGTGGTCGTAAATGGCGTGTTCGTAACCACAGACACTGCACATCATCTCCAAGTCAGCTATAGCAATATTCGGAACACGCAGAAGGTGGCAATTATTTGCAATTAAACGTCCCTGGGACTGATGTTTTGTTCCATTCGGGAATGATCAGAGAGTTAGCTTATCATGAGAGTAGACATTTTGTGAAACATGCATGACAGAGAGAGAGAGATTTGGGGCGTGTTGGATTTGTCAACCATCCCGGAAACATGCGCGCCTCATGAAAATATCATGCTATACATTCCAGCCAAACCACATTTTTAGGCTTGGTGACTAACGGCCTTGAAGAGCGGAAATGGCCATGACACTGTGAAGGGTTTATCTAACCGTATTCATAAGCAACTTGATTTTAAAGGTGATAATAGTATTGAAAATGAAATGTTCACATGTACAGAATATTTCCCGCACTGGTCCATTGTGAGTTCGTTTAAATAATACAAACAGTAATCAACCCAACATTGCAAGAGAAGTGGGCTGCGTGATTACTTCCCCTTGCTCACACGGAGGTGTGCAGCAATCGGTGACGTCATCTAAGCTAACTAACTAGTTACTATTCGCTTATTATTCGTGTCATCTGGTGTTCGAAAGGTCAGGGGATAAATATGACACGAGGAAAAATTATAGATAATGTCTCGAGATAATATACAATTCCACAGGTAGGACTTCCATTCCATTGACATGAGTATGACATGACCTAATGCGTTTGGCGACGTCACCGAACATAGACACCACGGGTACGTTCTATTCGCTCTCTTTCACCACTGGTGGCCATCGGTACAGGTTCCGGGCGTTACATTTGTCAGTGGCGGATCTCAGATGCAGTTCTTTTACCTCTTAAGGCCGTGCAACAGATTCCAATATTCACTGATTTCTATGGGCTCGAAAGGATCTCACCCCACATGTCAAGCATGTGGGTTCTGGATACTGACGTCATAATTTACTGACAACAGCGAAAATCTAGGGATATAGCGTTACGTATTTTCTGGACAGGCCATCGTTCACCGATTTTCCATTCTCCTCTAAATTGACCTTAGAGGCTTGTTTGTTTTTCTTTTACCAAACCAATTCATCTTGTACTAAGCATTCAATCAAACTATGGCCGATAATTGGAAAATTGTAACATTTGCATTTCACCTTTAATAGGTTTATCAAGGCGTCAAATTCGACAGTGGTATTGAGAGAAGCGAGTGGACAGGTGCATGAACAAACAGCCTTCTCCACCAATGGAGGTTTATTTCAGTATCCCACAACTTCGTTTAGTCATTAATTGAAGGGTATGAAATCTTTCATCATTTAATCATTAAATGGATTAAATTTTCAGCGCACGTCTTTTTTTCCGATTGGAGTATATAACGTAATGGTGATCGAGTGAGACTCGTACCCAGGATGCTAGCCTGGCCAAATATCTCCGCTAGCTAACCGACTGCTTCTACCCCCTCTGAGCGGGTTTTTATATCATCGCCACTCTGTTTGACCCGACACGACGAACGCTGTTGTTCGTCCCACAAAATGGTCGTTTGCTTTCTCGAGCTTGGACTTCCCTTGACCACAAAATAGCAGAGCGGTTGGGCCGGTGGAGTATGAAGTATCGACCCTAACGATATTGACTCACATAAAGAGAGATGGTCCGTCCGGAGACCCAGACGATGGGTAACTCGCTGAAGAACTCCTTTCATTTCATGTCCGGCAAGGAATCGCTGTTCTTCTATGATCGGCTTTTCTCGGATGGTCTGTTGATATGAGGAGATTCTATGATGTAATCTCAAACAGTATTTCACAACTTTGTGAAGGAATAAGGTTATGCCTTTTGACAGTGACAAAGGCAGATCTCGGAGTCAAATTCGACATCCGAGAGGACAACCATTCTGCCTAAACGATGCTGGTTCAAAAGTGTCATGATCGCATGCTATAATGTATTCCGGTCATGCCATTTTGTTCATGCAAACATGATGAATAGTAAACATTAACATGCAATTTTCAGCCTAAATACACTTTGAATTACACTTATCTCTATTGTCAGAAACCGGAATCGCGAATAGCCCATTTTTTAGGATAATTTCAATCATTAATATACATGTATATGCGGTAAAAATATAAGCAAAAAAATTAAAAGTCACCATGTCAATTTTTTTCGAGAATAGCATGTTGAGTGCACGTTTTTGACCGAACCCTATAAAATCTCATTGAATTTCATGTTATTTCTTAGATTCTCTCATTCATACAAAAATGATTTATATAAAAACTTCATGGTCAAAATATCTGATTTTTTTGGGATATGCTCTTTTTGGAAGTAGTGCCTCAATATTTGTGGATCATTAGGATAAACTGTTTTTGCGCCTGAACTGTAACGAAACCCAGTTAAGTGATGTCGTTACCTGTTTGTCTTTGGCACAGCTATCATGGAATCTCAAGACAGTGTCGTGACCTTTAGGCTTAACAACCATGTCGATGTGTTCTGGAAATGAGATGTTAATGGAATATTTCACAACGAAACAATTCACGGAGGGGACATTTTTAAAATAAAATCCAAATATGCGAATATTTTATATCAGTTAGATCATCTTCAAAGCTCAGTTTAGTTGTCCGATGTTCAAAGTATTAGTATCAATCTAGCAGAATATGTCTTCGCGAGAACTTTTGGATGAATCTTACATACTGGATCATCTAGATTTGGCTATACCTGTGGTGTTGAATAAACCCTGTGCAATCTTGATAGCGGAGTCTCGTGTCCGTGGCTTCCAGGTATGTTCGAAGGCAAACTTGTCAGGGATGAAGGAGGTGACAAATAAGCCAGGGAAACGGTCGTGGAATCTCCGACCTAGAAATTAACGAGCACAACATCAGGTGAAAATATAAACGGTAATCCATATACAAATCAGGCACATTAAGATTTTCGGATCCGTTCAAAATTCAACCTTGCTGAATGTGACTGGGTAAAACAACAATCCACAAACAGTTAAAACGGTCAATATATATTTACTCGACGACAGTTTTGAAATAACATATGTCCACGCATATATCTTTGAAGTCATTTTCAGTCGTTTGACTATAAACCGGTACTATATAGTAGTCTGATAATTACCCAGCGCATAAGCCTCTCTGCCGCCGCTTTCAGCGAGATTCTCCGCATCTTCTGCTGTCATCCTTAATGTCCAGTTTCTCAGATTCAGTTGGTCGTTCACACACAAAGTTCCTGCAATGATGGTCTATCGTTAACCATGCGAACAGTTTTACATATATTGCTTTCCGCTCAATCTTGTTATATCACTCCAGTGTGAGTTTGATTATGACGATGCCACAAACCGGCAAAACATGGTGGACGAATCGACTGATTCCGAAATAATTAGAAATCCTAGCTTAAAGATATAGGTCATCGGGTTTAACTTCAAGTTCAAAACGTCTGTTATGAAAACACTAGATTATTTCGCTATAACAACAACAGAATGAGAAAAATATGATATCTTGTTATAAGAATAATACATTCTATCGCCAAGAGAATAATAAAATAATAATATAATGAGAGTAATAGATTATTTGCTCATTAGAGAATGAGAATAATGGATCTTTCCTTGGGAGAACAATAAATGAAAAAATAAATTATTTTGTTATGAACTCATCAATTTACTCGACATCCATCACAAGTATATTTACTCAGTGTTCTATTTTTTCCGTATTGTTGCGATATCTTATAAATCATTACTGCCGTCTTGAAAGTAGAAAACATGAGGCGCTATTTCAACATGATGAAATTGAAAACTCGAACTAGGCAATATAAAAGCATACGCTAGGATAAAACTGAACAACACGACGTTCTAGCGACCTTTTGACCAGTGGCACTTTATCTCTGCTAATGTCCTAACCCATCTCCTGATTTGCAGAACAGAAGCACTGGATGTACCGGAAGTGCACGTTCTGGATATTGGTCGGTTTGCTTGGACAGAAAGGTGTGAAATGGCAAGAAAGAAGAGAACATCAACACCGTTGATTGGCTGCATAATATTGTGCTCATTTTGAGGGGACAAGTCGCTAAGAGTTTTCAATGATGCCGGCAGAGCCACAATATCAAGTCAATCCAAAAATATCCGCATCGTTGGGCAGTAATCTTATCTCGTATTTCAGTGATTTCAAACCGATTCAAGTGAGTGAGTGAATAGGATTTAACGTCGCTTTCAGCAATATTTCAGTCATATCACGACCAACCAACTAAGCACCACCCAGTCAAGTTGCGTCCATGTTGCTTCAAAGCAGCAAATCTTTGAAGCAACATAGAACCAGACATCCGCCATCCATCATAGAAAAACACCGAGGACAGCGCACAAGACACAGATAGGACGCTTACATGGTGCAATAAGGACAATTGAAATTATAGTGCTAGACACCACATTATCAAGATCCTATTGCTTCTCCATCGAAGCAAACGGTGCCCACCGGGCACCCACCAACCACCCGCCAAATCAATTCGATCTCACACTGGAGGGTTATGGATGCCATTCCGACGGTATACTCAACGTGAAATTTGCTTACCTTCCGATAGTGTAGTTAGAATCTGTGCCTGGAGTTGTGGTAGTCTGTGTTTCATGGCCGTGTATTCTACTGTGGATGGATAGCGGATACCGTGACGACTCAGGAGATATACCAGACGAGGTTGGCATCCTGAAAATTATAGGCGTGCTGGAACATCTTAAATACAACAATACGTCTTCTCGAAACTATGTTTGTGGTCGCACATGGGAGACTTATTATTATGGTTGACATTACTCTTCTGCTGTAATGGAAAATTGGGGGTAACCGTGTTAGTCTGTATAGTATAAATGAATAACAGAGGGCGGCACCTTTAAGACTAAGATTACTGGTCACGAGCTTTCGCAGATAGTGGATATCTGCTTCGTTAGTTTTGATGACACCACTTCACCTGACGAAGCAGATACCGGTATCCACTATCTGTGAAAGCTCGTGACCATTAAACTTAGTCTTAAAGGTGCCACCCCTTTGTTATTCATTTGTTCTGCTGTAGCCGGCATCGGGTGGACTGTTTATGACGGAAGTCAATTAAACGTTGACCAATGGCGTATATATAAGCGCAACAGGTCATGCATTGTCGCTGAGACCACAGCTATGCCCTACGCTATACTCCGACAAACGCTGTGGCATATAACGAGCCCAGTTCAGGTCATCCTCGCTAAAACCAGGGGTATCTCTATCTGTATGATCGATATAACGTTCGCCTTTGGCTCACAAATAGAAACCGCGACGTCGTGAAGATGAGTTCAGGTATGTGCCGGCTGTTCTTAGGTGGCCAATCACAGCGGCTGTATTATCTAGTCCTTTGGCAGCCGACACACTTGGCTACTCGAACTGCGCGCACCTGCACATTTTCCACAAAAAAATGGAGGAACAGCTGATGCGGACTATCTGTGACAGGTTCAATGTTCAGTTTACTGGATCACCAGAAATAAGCTATAGCTTTCATGTTGTGAGAAAGAAGGATGTTTGCTTACGATATATAATTTTGGAAATAGTGATCGATAAAATCTATTTTATGGGAAAGCTTAGGACTATGCCGAAATTGTCGAGGAATTTGTTAAATGTGAAAAATCTGTAAAAACAGAACGGAATACACATTTCCAATCTTCAACGAGACGTACAAATCGATGACAAATAACGAAAACAAATGTTAGAGTGGGGGGGGGATTAGGTTCTACCGAGATTTGAACTCGGATCGCTGGATTCAGAATCAGAGTGCTAATTAACCATTACACCATAGAACGTGTTTAGCTTCGCAGGACAGAACGAGCATATATATCCTGACGGCCGCTTCGGTGGGACAAATGTGCTGTGATGTGATAGATCACATGACTCTTCGCGCTCATGAATATTTATCACATACTACGCTACCTTTCATTATCCGCCGGAGGCATTGTGGTAGCGTGTCTCTGGTGGAGCGAGAATGCAGGTCATGTGGACCAGGCTAATTCGTATGTGTACGATTTTGTCGCACAGGAGATGCACATGCCAAGGAGAGTCTCTAGTAGAGGAAGGCTATTTCGACCCCCTGCGTACTTCCGGTTTTTTAGCCAACTCCCGAGTGCGCCTGCACAGGGTGTCAAAATAGCCTTTCGGT
>JAVTVY010015890.1:0-64469 GCA_036873755.1 Hanleya hanleyi
ATTCTATTGGACAAGAATACTAATAATCCTGCCTCCGGGCGGGAAAAGCGCGGTAAAAATTCCCGTCAACATCGTTTCCAGCCGTTTGATTGAACTAACGTTGTGTCGTGCTTGTTAACATACTTCTGCGCGTGCGTGGTAGGCGAGACGAATTACGGGATTTTCTTAAATATTTTTCAGTGACAAGAATCCAGTAAATTAAGTGTACAAAATAGCTGATTTTACGCGATATCTTGACTAAATTTTGACATCGATGCAATGACATTATGGGAGGAGTATCAAAGAATATATATGAAGGGATCCGATTTATCCTGAACAATTTATTAGTTGAAGAGATCGGGGAACAAACAATCTGGATGACAAATTTTCAAAATGTCTTTTCGCACAGGTTAGTATAATTTTCTCTCAGATAAAAATAATTTGAGCACGAAATTAAAGTTCGTAGTGTGTATTGTATTAATAAATACACACTACGAGCTTTAATTTCGTGCAGCATCCATCAAATAGGTGTATTATTTTTGTTTATTGATAAATTCTAATGATACAGTTCATTTTCTGACATGCCGATCAGAGCAGCGGGCACAGGGATTCATAGAGGTGTCATTTTATTTAGGACCGTTAATGGTCAAATTGAGTTTCACATCCAGCAAATTGAATCTTTAGCGTGCCTTTGGGGTATAAATTGAGTGTGATCATATTTTCAGGACCAGCTGCATTATATACCACATACATGTATGATTTATTCATAGGAATAAACAATTTTGTTCACGTGAACAGTGTGTCATGTTGTTTTATTCGCATGATCATGGAGCTAGGTAACATCCCCATTTCTCTAGTAAGAAGATCATCAAGTAAACTACATGTATGACCTCACATTCCACTAAACTTAACATGACAAAATGAAAGAAAAAAAAATCAGAAATTTTTGACGTACAGAATCAACGTATGAAGAAAACCGGGTGCCAGACAATGTTATAACACAGGAATCCATACTCCAGTTGCGCTGGTCGTTGACAGCTAATGGAACTGCTGATCTATTGCCCTCCGCTCTCGTTTAGCGAGAGTTGTTAGAAGAATTTTAGTTAGATCGCCCAAAAATAGCTGAATTCATTAGCAATTTTCCCTAACCATGTTAACCTGTTAAAACAATTACAGCTCTATCCAAAGATCTGAAACAATCGACAAAAGTTCTGGGCTGTATCGAGGCAGAACAATTTGTTCAATGAACGAATCAACTGATGAAAAATAATGAGAGCCACCAGAAGATGGTGTATCCCTCGACCCCAGTGTCAGCGAACTGGGAAGGGGAAAACAGCTGCATTTCTGTATAGGAAATCAATGATGTGCAATACAACACATCAAAGGACATGCGCGTCTCCAGACTGTGCCTATAATACATACCAAGTATCATGTAAACCGTATCAGAAGTTGTACGAGTTGATTTGACAAGATATCATGTAAACTACCTTATTTTGAATTGTAAAGGGCAATAACTCAGTAAGGAACAATCCCCCGTCAACAAAAAGAGCACATGCGCATCTCCAGACTGTGCCGATAACATCCACCGAGTATTATCTGAAAATGTAGATGCGTTGATAAGGTATCATGTATATCTACAGTATTTCGAACTGTAAAGGGCAATAACTCAGTAAGGAAAAGTTGTCATGCTATGCTTATATATCTCTCACGTTTCGTAAATTTGCACAATGAGGTAAGAAGAATGCCTTTGACCATGGGAGCGCGATAAATAATGTATGATTTTCAGATGACCCAATATGACCGCCATTTTTTATTTTACCAGCATAACTCAACTTTGGAGAAAATCAAATATACTCAAAATGGGCGTAAGATGCTAGGCTATGCTTAGACCTTTCTCAGTTTTGGTAACTTTTCACAATGAGCTAAGAATAATGCCTATAGTTATACGAGCAACATGAAAAAGTATGGTTTTCAGATGACCCCATATTGCCGCGATTTTGAATTTGACCCATCAAATGTTGATCTTAGGGATATGTAAATAATGGCAAAATGGAAATAAAATGTTATGCTGTGCTTACAGACCCCTCGTTTTGATAAAAGTGCACATTGAGCTAAGAATGCCTTGAGCTGTACGAAAAACCTAAAAAAGTGTGATTTTCAGATAGCCCCACATGTCCGCCATTTTGAATTAAACCATCATATTTTGAGATGATAATTATGCAAATATATTCGAAAATGCATAATGCCATAGGCTCTGTATGCAAATTTGCACACTGAGTTACATGTAAGAATAATGCCTTACAGATGACCCACCTAAGAGCGATTTATGGATGCCCTCACAGAAGCGCTATTTTCAACTAATGCACGACAATTAATCACTATGATCTTAGAAATGGGCTCAAAATTATTCCATTATAATACTCTTAAACCTTGGAAAGTCTTGGCTCTCCATTTTCGATCATTCTGGTGATACCGCGAAAGATTTAAAAGAGAGCTAAATTTCGATACCCCCTATCAACGAGACCAAGAAAAGTTAACCGAAACTATTTCAAACTTACGAAAGAAAACGTGGCACCAAATTAAGAATTTTCTTAGTCGGGAAGGTATAATCTATAAGAAAATGCATGTTACCAATAATTTACAAGCAAAAGATACCTAAATAATTATGTCTCTGCACTAAGGGGTCACAATGTGATATAAAGCTAATAACTGGGAATGTTAATCGCCAATATGATACTTTTATTGACTTCTTAAATCAGTGATATTCATATTATATTGTCTGTATTAAAGCCTTCAGTTTTCTTTCTGCGTGCTCATTTATTCTACCGCAGAGGATATCCAATTATTATATTTCAACACAAACAGTTGTATTGAGTTAAATATATCAGTACAAAAAAAAGTAAAAAAAAATAAACGAAAAATTTCGAGAATGACGTTTAGAGTTAACTTAACGTCAGCATGACGGTCATTGAAATATATATTACACATAGATATACAGCATGACCCAAATACGGGTTTTTGGGGTTTCTCCAGCTCTCTAATGTCAACGATGAACCAAACACTGGGGCCAAATCGTGGTCTCCGCTGAAAAAAAAACATGTTCTCGATTCTGTCGAAAATGAAGGGTAGGGTAAGTTTAGGCCAAATTTCGCCACGAGAGACTGGTGATCATGGTCATATTTGGTATTTTAACAATTTTAACCTCATTTTGGGCTAAATAATCGCTTGAGATCTAGGTAACCAAATATGTATGGGTTTTTCTCAAGTGTATGCTTCGTCCAGTTCTTCACCTTCAATTTGGAACCAAGTATGTAGTCGCAGTTAAATACTTGGTAATTATACATTCGTTTTATAAATTTCGTTGACAGTTTGTTCAACAAATCGCGTTTTCCCCCTAAAATACAGCAGCTGTGACCACCGAGAAGCGCATTTTCAGAATCAGTACGAAATTCTGATACAGAAAACAAGCTCAAACCTTTTGACCTCCGAAGTATCACATTATATACTAAACTTTTACAATTAAAAGTACCCCTAGCTCCTTGACTAATAAATGTGTGATAGAATGTGAAGCTCGCAAGAGTCCGAATTTGGGATGGTGACAACTACTACAGCTTAAGTATGACGTGGAAAGTTCGAGTGTCAGTTCACACTGGCAAGGTTCTCGGTCGACTCCGGCGTTATATATGCGATGGGGGCAACTGTACTCAGATGAAAATCTGGCAGTATGGCGTCGTAAACTCGGCATAACATAACAGGATTAGTTCCGGCGGGTATTATTCAACGGGAGCTATAATCTGTATCAATATATTTGTTTTTCGCTACCATTCGTGCATTAAATAAGGTCATGTCAGCTTTAAGCTATGTTTACAATAAAGCAACAATTGCAACTGCTATTTGAGCATGGCGAAATCACGGCACCTTTGTGTGGAAAATAACAAGTTCAAACACCAGCTATATTTGAGTTATGCTTCAGTTGCTGTGTAACTGATGGTATGTTATGAATGCTCCATGTCGTAATTGAATGAAGGAATTAAAATATCAACAACAGATCCAATAACGGTTGTCCAGCTGGTGCTGTTTAATTAAAGATGAACAGCTTCAGTTTGATTTTTCCGAACTGGTTCATCATAAAGAACAGGCCCCTGAAAACGGAACAATATCAGAATTAATATTATACAATTATTAAGTATATAGTAAAACATTCTTCGCATATTAACCATTTACTTAAACTACAAACAGATATATTTCGATTGAGCGGCACAACTTGTAGGCTGAATATGGAATGTCAGATCTACGCCAGGTATTATGAGAACTAAACAATAATAATATTCAAGTAAATTTCGGATAAAGCAGATACTGGTGTTCCAAGGGTTATCCACTTGTGGGGATCGAACTCGCAACGAGTCAGTCGCTATTCACTATGAACATGGAATGTATTATATGTTAAACCATATCTCTAATATATTACATATTACACCATGTATAAACATAGTGTATTACATCATAAACCACATGTGTATTATATTATATGTTAAACTACCTGGATTTTATATTATATATTAATCCATATCTTAAGGTTTGCAAACATATTGCGAATGTGCTAGTGATCTTGACACGGAATTTTGTATTTTTCTGTTTTATAAATTGAAATCCGATGATACAGTCATGCGGCAGACAAAGGAACAGTACTTCAGTCAGAAGTGCAAATGTGAATTAAAGTGCGAATAATACCTTTATTGATATATGAACTGTGGAATTAAACAATTATTTTTTGGCATGTATCGAATGAAAAAGGAAAACTGACCATATTTTTATCAGGTCTGGATTTGTCACGCAAAACTAACCCAAAGGACATGTCATCTAATGTTCAACTTCATGGCAATGCAGCTAATTGTTCATTTCTTGTTCTATAGTTGTCGGATTATAACGAACTGTTTTACCTTTTGTCTACTCCATTATATTTTAAATATGTATGTCTCCAGTGTCTAACTTGTATATAAAAATGCGTTTTAACGTGTTCAATGGCAAGCCAACTATATGTATATATAGCCTCACATGTGAATAAATATATTAATGCTATTGAAAAGTCCATAAAATGGAGGAAACCGGTTTAGCAATACAATATACAATTTAGCTCCAAACGTAAGAGTTTTATTTCTTATTAATCCATGTGTATATTGTATTGTATAAAATATGTATATTGTGTTATATAATATACCACATATGTATCACATTATATACTAAACTATATGGATTTTATATTATATATTGATCCATATGTATATTGTATTATGTAATACTATATATTAAACTATATGTATTTTATATTATATATTGAGTGAGTGAATATATTATATTATGTAATACTATATATTAAACTATATGGATTTTATATTATGTATTATCCTTACTTTCCAGGACGAGTAAAACCATTTTGATTGACGAAGTAAAAGTCGGCCCAGAACACCACAGACTTGTCTCCATTCGGCATTATATCTTGGGTGGTAAAGTTGAGCTCAGTGTAACCGTTGGCGTATATGTCCATGTGTTTCTGTATACTGTCTGTAAATATGACCAAGAAAAGCAAAGTAACATGAACGATGGAGTCTTAAAGGTACATCGTTGCACTACGGGATATCTTCCAGTCTGAGTCGCTTGATTCGCCAATTCAAATGTTCAATTAAGTTCAATCGGAAGAAGATCCAGCCGAACATACGATTTCTTGCATATCGCTCCAATCTTAAACGGTTCATTGTTGTAGCTGTACAAATATCTGCGAAGGTTACATAAAACATATCTGATACATCTTAAATAGTTTGCTATAATTATTAACCATACATTGCCCATACATTCGAGCCGCTTTCGTAAGCATATTCTACTGCACAAAGTGTCTGGTTCATATAACTTTGTTTAGTGCCACGAAGACAAAAAGTATTCCACTAGGGTAGATATATTTCGGAAAACGTAAAACTATTAGACGAGAAAGGCAAATGACTGAATGATTATTATTTTTTGTCAAAAGGGTAATTTTGCCGACTAAGTTTTCCTGGGATTTTAGGATGTATGGAACGTCCAAACACTGGCATTATGGTATGAATATCAATTTCTGAAGGTGGGTATAGATAGCAGAGCATGGTAAATTGTCCGTCTATTATCCTTGATCTTCCTTGCATTGCAGTAGAATATCAGTCTCACCTTAGCCTATGCATGGCAATAATCTACAGAATATCAGTCATGTCAGTTTCTAACTTTCTAACTCTGTTTTGAGTACGGATCACTGTTTTTTTTTTTTTTAAATTTGTCATATCGTTTTGTGACACCGATGTTGCGGAAAATCTGTCAAACTTATTTGTGAAATCGGCAAATTCTCAGCTCAATTGACAACACACATAATATCGGAATGTCAAACGCCCCTGACGAAGTTTAGTAAGAATTTTGTCCGCCCTGAGGTACGGCTTGAAGTGCCAAAATAAAAAATATCACGTACGAAAGATCACATGCAAATTTCACAGATCAGTGTCCACAGTGTATGCCCTGTGCAACGAGAGGGGAATCTCCATGACACTTGTGAGTTTCGAAGGGGACTACCTTATTCTTTCAAGGTAAATAACAAGTAGTCGAACGGGCGTGGCCGAAATAAAGGCATAGAACTGAGGCGTACCCCCTCCCCCCCGGTATAGAACCTATCGAAACTTATTTTGTTTGAATCTATTGTTAGACTTGATTTCATGGTGACCATGGTAACAACAGAAAATATGATGGAGGTATACATACTTCCCGGCGGAATGCGCGTTGATAATATCACACTCTTGCCTCTATGGATACACCTATCGAGTGCCCAGTGTCCAAATCATGTATCTACTTATTGTTAATAAGATTTGCTTCAATAGTAGTTATGTGCATGCATTAGAATGCGTTAGCGCTATTTGGAATGAAAATAACATTTTCCATAAATCTTTTCACCTTAACCTTAACAGAACACACAAGAGCAGAAACTGGCCGATTGTACAGCTGATCCATTTCACTTAATCTGTTTTGATAATCGTTGCGCAAAGCATCATAGAAAATTATCATGGCGGCCGCTTGGAGAGTTTCTTACATTTCGAGTTTTTTAATGGACATTTTTTGAATATTTTTTTTTCATTTAATTTGAATAAATGTACTCGAAATTAACTTATTCAGCTGTAACAAATTTGCGGTTGTCGATTAGCTTCTCTCTTGACAACTATGCAACCAACGGTGGAACTTCCCTATCTTGATCGAGTCTAACGGCCCACCGCGGATTTGGAAATGGGCGTAACCTTGGACCTTGCAATGATGTCAGTGACCTCGTCACGGCAATGACAACGCTGTTTCACAATGTACCCGATCAGCAGCGCATGCATATATGCAGACTTTGAGTCCATAGGCGCCTACAGAGCTAGGATCCTGTGAAGAAGTCTATATAACCTGCGCCTGGGGATTACACTTCTGCTTACAAAATCTCAACAGTTGACCCAATAAAGGGGGGGGGGGAGCGACATGGCATGGGACGGGGATCGAGGTCACTTCTAGTTGACGTTTGATCTCGGCGCGCATGAACACGCGCTAGAAAAGCATGTTGGAGTGGTGGTGGTGGTGGTGACACGACAAAAGGTTACAAATCCACCATTAACATTTACTATAAAAGAGCCAGTCCTAAGGTGTATTCCATGCCACCAAGATCTCACAGTGAAACATATCTTATCGACTGCATGGATTTTAAGATTGCAAGAGATGCTTTTGATCAAGCGACTACTTTGGAAGATCGTTTTAGTCGGGTGAGAGAGGACTGTCTTGGATTATTTGAGAGAAATCGGTCTGTTGCATAAGTTTTAATGTGTGTATGTTTCAATGTATTGGCTTACTAATTTATTGGCTTGAATACTTAGAATTTTGTTTGATCGTCGCTATATAGCTGAAATATTGCTGAACGCGACATTAAACCTCAATTCTCTCTCTCACTCCAATGGCTCATATCTAATCTTCGAGTAGTCACCAACATTCAGTCTTTTAAGTTCAAGTGGGCACGACAGAACTGGAATATAAAGGTATCTCCATGGCATGCTTGGCAAATGAGCCTCATTTTAACCAAAACGTCTAGCTATGCATCTCATCGGTATAGTAAGCGGTCTAATCAGTCAATCATGGCAGTGTATATTAGATATTGTGTTCGCATATTCTAAAAGTTCATCCAGACGATATAGTACAGAGATTATGCATTAAATACAAGATGTGCTGCAATGTTGAAAATATTAACGAGGCAAAATATATTTAATAATGAATCTGAAAAAAAAATGTCTTTAAAAGAAGCTCTCGGGAACAGTTTCCTTACTCATCACAAAGCACAAAGATTTAACGGCACCACAAAAACGATACGAGGAAAAAATAACAATGTGTTCTATTCCGAAGTTACTTCGAGGAGCCTTAGAACCGATATTGAGTGAAAAGAATTGTGTGAGAATTAACTGATGTGGGAAGGGTGAATAGCACTTTATAGGAAATGTACAGAAACATTTTTCCCGTTCCATATCAGTTGCGAAGAGATATCGAATGGGTTTTAAACATGTTCATGTTTGTTTAAATGCTTGTACGAATGTGGGTTATAAATATATATGGAATGCCGTATACATTGTTTAAGAAAAGGAAATACGTCTAGATAGCATTCGAGTGATATGGTGCAATAATAACTTGAGTGATTAAGAAGGTTTAGGACTCAAAGACATTGCAAAAGCCACAGCTGTTCAAGTGGACCCGATTTCGAGAGAGGATACCCTCGCCGCATCCGGCTTCCTTACCTTCAGAGAGATAGCAGGTTTTGAGCAACATTTCAGCTTTTTAACGACGACCCAACAAAATTTCAAGTATTCCAACAAAAACAAGTCAACAACCCAGCCATCCAGAAGTAATCAACACAACACAGCAAAAATATGCACATACATTAAAACTTATACCACAAACCGATTTCTCTCAAATAACATAAAAACAGTATTTTTACTAACTAAAAAGATATTCTAAAGTAGCTGCTCGATTAAAAAAAGTATCTGTTACAATCTTAAAATATATACAGTCGATCATAATATGTTTCTCTGCGAGATCATCGTGGCATATAATACACTTTGGGGCTGGTTCCTTCTTTAGTCTATGTTCGGGAGTTTATCGGGTATGGCCGATTCTACATCGTCAGATCATGGCCTGGTCGAAACGATTCTTGCTACTCAGATGAATATATTCAACAGTTTTTTTTAACTCAGGAAGTTTATTATCCACAGCATCCCACAGCTTTCTCACATAAGCACAGATAGAGGACCTGGAATCGCTACATGGGATTCGAACAAGATCAGCTTCATTATTTCCTTCAATGCCAACGTTGCTAGGCAACCAACAAAACACAACATCTATGATCATATCATTATAGAATGTTCAAAATGGTGGGGTGAGTTGAAGTTCCACTCTTAATCGCTCGCAGACCGTGACTCCGAGAATATGTCATATTTCCTTCTAAAGCAGACCCATAACTTGGGAAACTAAAAATAGAGCCTTGGATTGTGAAAATGCAACTTTTACCTGGAAGTCGACAGGTTTATTTTCGGAACTAAAGATAGTAAGGCTCACCTTCGGGGTCCCTGCTAACGGTACCTGGAGCTAGGCGTATTCGATCACAAAAGTATGTCTCCTTGTCAAACACGTCCAAATTTCCTGTTTTCCAAATGGCGGCAATTTTGGTCAAGTATTTTCCAATTTCGTTGTTCCAATCTGAAACATTAGAATATATCTAATTATCAAAGTGCACTTACAAAAGCAAAGCTAAATTTCGAACACCCTTGGCGTCTGGATATTAATTACAGTTCGATATTAATGATTCAGTTGTCAGATTCGTCCACGAAGACTTCCTCGTCCATACTTTAAATTACGTGCTCATTAAAAGATTATTAGTACCCAAGTTTGAGTCGCCCGACCATAAACATATCAATACAGTTACATTAGTTGAACGACGACATCTTTTCTCAGACTTGGGGTTACTACCGCATTGTTTGTCACGATCTGCCTGATCAACAGCGTCATCCTTAACAACCTTAATGTGGATTCGCATGGATTGAGTCGATATTTTGAGAGATTCCAATTTATAGTTCCAAAATTGTCAAACGAATATATTCTGATTATAAAACAAAGGCCATTGCTTTATACCTCGAACATGACCTCCAGTGAGAAGGTTTTCGTCAATTCCCCATTTTTCTTCTTGAAAACGCTCAAATACGGAGGTATTACTTGGTCATTTTCTTTTTCAATCATTTGATTCCAGGTAGGAGGAAAATTTCTAATGAATTAATTATCTCTCAGCGTTCCTCATGTTCTCATGTTGATTATAGGGATATATGGGCCCGTATCATATAGTGCTATAAGCTGAACAAAGCCTTGGATATCGTGGTTTAAACAAAAATTGTGGAAAACTGATGGCATATCGATTTATTAAGATTTGTATGATATATGCAAATACACAAACCTATTGTCTCTCCAACAGCACAAAAGTATACCAAGGCAATACCCACAAGAAAACTTGCACGTCTCATAGCAAAAGCGGGGTGATTCTGAGGATAAAACACATTTCATAATCGTATATTGCAGAGATTACAAAAAGAGACGTGCTTCAGTTACAGCGTTCTAAAATAGCATATCAGCACCGACTGTATAATTCGCATTTCTACTTCACACGTTAACGCCATATATGTAATGTACTCACAAAATGATGATACGTAATGTTTCTGTCGGAATCAGCAGATGTTAATGGGGTAAATTACTGTGCAATTCCATGCGCTTATGACATTTTTCAAAACAGGCCGAATAGCTTAAACAACAGAGCCAGTCAAGTGTATTACTATTGGCGGCTTCAAATTGGAGCAGATCCGGGAAAGTATATTTGTCGAATTGAACGGTTAGATTGAACGGTGCAATGCGCTGGGACGGGAGATGTTCCAGCACGGTATGATCGATACCCTACAAATTCATCTCTATTCACGTTCCCTATAATAGTCAGGCAGATATGTGAAATGATTGTGCACTTTTTGATAAAAGCATGAAATTTGGCAGGATGATAGATAAACACATATGATTCATTTTTGGAGGGGGAGTCCGGCTTGTAAATCCGTATTTTGACCGCCATCTTGGATTTCAAAATGGCCGCCATCAAATACCACAAAGTCGCATTTCTGCACTTCTGAGACACATAGGAGGTCAATTTAAACGGTAATACCCACATTTGCGTACTCAAGAAAGCAGATCAACATAGTTTTGTTGCATCAGAACTGATGGAATTCGAGATGGCGGCCGTTTTCTTTTCAAAATGGCTGCCGAGAGTCGCTTATTTTCATTGTTATGTGACTTTCGTGAACAGATGCACAAACTTCTACTTCTGAGTAGCCTAAAATGTTTTTCATGTCTTTGGACACTGCATGGGTACTTGTGTACAAGACACGTGTGGTTAAGTTTCCACATGAACAGCTGCAATAAAAGCGCGGTTGAGATACTATGGCTACATCCTAGAATCCTCCGTATTCTAAGGTCTGAGAGTGAGGTACCAAGAGAAGTTATGCTTTTCAGTCGCCAAACGTCAACTTTACCCACCAATTACATATCTCTCCAACTCATTCACATAACTGATATCCGGAATAGATCACATCTTGGGTATTTACCTAATACTCTACATTTGATTGACCTGACATGTGGCATCGTGTATTTCCATCGGTGATGTCTGCAATATGTGAAGTTAGTGACGCTGGAGACTAATCTCCGTGACAGAGTGCTGAGCATAATTCGAATAAATTAAGCTTGTTGCATGTATAGTTTCCCCAATATAGATCTTCTGTTCGAAATAGAATATGATAATTTCTGAAAAGTCAAAATGGCTGCCAATCAATTTTCGTGTTAGTTTTCCATCCCCACTCACTTGGATAAGCCCCTCTTGAACAACGGGAAAAAGGCTAACCTCATCTGTGGCGAGTCTGTGCGGCGGATATGTCAACATGACTCCCTTCTTTGTGAGAATTACAACACATATAAGGGACATACTGACAAAGCCACATGACTTCACAGTAGTCTTCTGGTTAATCTATTCTAAAGCACATACCAAGAATCAAACGATTCGTGACATGTATCTCAGATACGCTTTTATTGTACCTGTTCATGTGGCAACTTGGATGACATGACCACATGGCCCCTAGCACCGGCATAAGCGGTATTAGATACAAATCTAGAGAGCTATGATAGAATGCTCTGACAACTCGTATATTGGTAATTAGTGAGCTGTTCCGCTGTGACAATTCGTACACTGAGGATTGGTGAGCTGTATCGTCGTCAGATGAAAATGACGGCTAACTCAAGACTCTCATACTTTACTGGATGATTTTTCTACAAACACCCAGTCTCATTTCATCCATCGCGAAGAAACAGCAAGTTTGTTGACAAGTTGTTGATAAACCTAGCGTCTAGTCAGTCACTCAATATTCATCCCTCGTCAATAATAGAATTTCTGCGCCCATAATTCATATAACAGCATTAATAGCACCAAAATAAAAAACATTCATACAATTCAAGCGCGAAGAGAAAAATGCATTCTTCAGCGGGGTCAGTTGGGGCTTGGACTTGGCCTTCTCGAGTCTGCTTGTTTCATACATAAAATTTCTCTCGATATTTTTCTTTGGGGACATTGAAATTGATTATGACACAGGTTCCGAACTATTTTGGCAACATAAACGTTTTTGGTCTTGCTTTCCGGCAAATCCTTACTCTCTTCGGGAAAAGGTTTCCAATATTTCTCGAAGAATTCAAAAAGCAAATCATTTTAATATGGAAAACTACTTGAATTCCCCTTTTCATCTTCTCCGTATGCTTATGGTTGATCATGGATGTACATGTACATGTATACTAGCCAGTTATCGTTGTGATGCAGGAATCTATAGCTGTTCAGGAGCTGTCTGGTTCAACACGAGTTTCCAACCAGGAGCAGGTTGTAAGGACAAAGCTTTGGAAATTAGAGATGTGATTCTGATAGATGTGTGTGCTCCAGAATGAGCAAGCGATAAATAGGGTAGAAAATATATGTTTTGGGAAGTTGCACGTATTCGTCTCGGTTTGGAATTTCTGCAGTAGTGATTTGTTTACGAATGTACTGGTATTGATGTCTAGCTTCAACACATATATTTCCACGAGCAAGAATGAAATAAAAACTACGAGAAACACTGTGTCCTGTATCACTTTTGCTCAGAGCAAACAAAGCAGTGCTATTTTTGCCGACTTTGTCAAAACGTATATAATGAGTCTCTGCGCATTCAGTGAGAGGCCACATCTTACAATTCATTAGTCCACTAAAGATGTGAAGAGGCAGAGGCACTAAGATTACTGACAAAAAATGAGCCTTATCCAACCTATCATCAACGAAGTCATGTGTTTTTCGCAAACATCTGGGTGGGGTGGCATGGCCGGTCCTAAAATTATGTGAGCCTTCTTGACCAGCGCCTAGCTACCCAGCGCAAAAGCGCAGCAGGACTTCTTGTAAGGGCAACATGACTTCCTGTAAGGGCAGCAGGACTTCTTCTAAGGCCAGCGGCACAACCATCACCTTCTTCATTTGTGTTATATCGCCATTACTGAAAACTAGCATTGTAATTCGAGGATGACAAAATGCTCATTGACAAGCTAGTCATATATGTAGTCATGCCTGTATTTGGTATATTGGAGTGCAATATTCATAGATTCAGTTTGTCGTTGAAATTCCATACCCGAATCAGCAATACAAATGAAAAAAACCAGAACTAGTAATTCAACCTGCAGTTTTGTATGCCAGTACTGGAACTTTGGATTTCAATCACACTTTTGGCGACTCGGCTGGCAGGATAGGCAACCCGGGAACCCGCCGCATCCCCATTCAATGCTTCAAACTGACACTTTGTCCACAACATTATGAATAACCATCTCTATCATGCAACTAAGTTCGATCATTAGAGAAATTGTGGCCAACAAATATAACATGGATAACTGGTATGAGCTTATTCCATTTCCAGAATAACTGATAAATATGAATCTGGTAATGGAACTCCTTCAACGATGAAGCAATGGTAGCACAGTCAACTGACATGCATGGCAAAACCAGTTCATCGAGGTTGAACTTTCCAAAAATTTGCGACTAAAACTCTCTGACTAGTGGCATATCTTATTGAGAAAATTCTGGACATGCTTGCATAATACTATAGGTTTGCAAGATATCACGGAAAAGCTTAACCATGATACATGGCGGGATCTCAAAAACTCCATCATAGTAATCTGATCTTGAAAGGCAAGATTTAAAGGAAAGAGCTTAACCCAGACATATTGTTGTACGTTTCAGCCGTTTAGCCCCAAGTGTAGGGAGAATATTTCGAGGACATCGCCTACCAAGACCAGACACGGCCGGGCCCAATATCGCCAGGGAAGAATCAACTGATATTGATTATGCCACATCCATTGGCTATATCTTGGAGAAGACTGAAGGGATTATCAGATTTAGTTTTTTGTTAGTATTTTAGTATCCACGTGCACGATAATGGTGGTCGTCTGCGACTGGGCATTGTTCCACACAGAAGTTCCTTAACCAGTTTCCTCGGCCAAAGCAATGTGTAAACCAGCCTTGTATCAGATATCCATTTTAGGCTTCAATGTTCGCTGATGGAGAAAAGCTTGATATCCAAGATGGTGTACTAACAGGGATTTTTAACCATGAAAAGCTCGCCAAGGAAAATATCTAGTCCATGTGCATGTATGACCTAATCATACTCAACTGACTCAACTAAGTCCACTGTGCCGCGAGTTGTCGAAGGTTGAGCCAGGGTCGACCTCGTTGAAGAATGCTATTGTTTACGAGATTATACTGTGTTACTGTTTGATCATACAAGTAGCAATGGGACTATTGATGTTTGTAGAGGTCTGGAAGAGCTCCCAACCGAAGGGAGTGCGTATAAAAAAATCGCCGTTCAGGTCCGTCCCATTTGGACTTGGCTTCTTCTCCGTTCTTCAAGAGAAGCTTCTCTAAGTAAGTTTGAATAGGGAACTTATACCAAAGATGAATGACAGCCAGTTTAGTGTTCATTTTCAGAAGCCAGCGCATTCTATCAGTAGTAGCTGATGTGGCTGCATGATAAACTGTAGATGCAGCAAGGTTAACCCACATTGTGCTGGAATTTCTCTCTAAAATATGACTAATGTTATATATTGCAGGTATCAACTACATGAATGAATGTCTACTGATGCCAAAAAATCCTTTTAAGTCACCAAAAGTAGATTTTTGTCTATCGATTCACCTACGGCACATAACCGTCGAAATAAGTGATTCTCGGCAGCCATTTTGAAAAAAAATGGCCGGCATCTTAAAATCCATCCGTTCTGGTGCAGCAAAAGTGTGGTGATCAACTTCCTTGGGTACGCAAATGTGGGGATAGCCGTTTAAATCAACCTTCTATGTGTCTTAGAAGTACTGATTTGCGAATTAGATGGTTTCTAATGGCGGCCATTTGGAAATTCAAGATGGCGGCCAACTACCGATTTTCAAGCCGGACTCCCCCTCTAAAAATGAATAATATGTGCTTCTCTGTCACTATGCAAAGTTTCATGCTTTTATCACAAAGTGCACAATCGACCCATTTTTTTTTACATATCTGCCGGACTATAAGGACAGCTTTAATAATTGCCTAGCGGAGGAACTGAAAGAATATTGTCCATTCCCACCCTAATTATCCGACCCTGGATACAGTTACAGTTACATGTTATACTTCTAACATTTACAAAAAGCGAATCATCACCTCCCTCCCTTGCCTAATTTGTTGTATAATATTTCACAAGAAGTATATAAAATCTCCTCCATATTGTAAATTGAACAACTTTTGGACTGTGGGGATATCAGCCTTAATCGGCCTCAAAAAGAGGTCCATTTCCATATTATTTCAATAATACAGTTATCCCCAAAACGATTCATGCTAAATTGTGCAAAAATATATATAAACAGGACGAGCCTGTTTTACTTCACTAATTTTGGGGTCTTAGCTTGATAAGCTATTACTGAAATCCTAAGCATATTTGCACTATTGAAATTGAACGTGGTCTACTCACCGCTGTGCAATCAACATATTATTCTGTACAGATCTAAAGGGCATTGATTTCGTTCTTCACCATTGATAGTTAATATGTTCGTAGATATTTGCTCGGTATATATATATCCTCGTACGCGTATTTCAAGGCTAGGGCCATATACGGAATTAGGGATTGCAAAATTACCCAATCCGGCCTGAACTGGCTTTCTTTCAGGCCAAAAGAACCAAAAATAGCCAGGAACCACAACTTCACTGTTAAAGTGATCGTAAACCCTCAAGTAAAGTTTCCATCAAATGAAAGACCATTGCGAACAGTGTCGGAAAATATTTATTTAAATTTTTTACGATTTTATTACACAGAGTAAACTGCAATTTAAACATGGTATTCTAGGGTGGTCTGTTGCAATCATATTTAGGTCCGGTGACGTCACACTGCCTTAATACATATATTTCAATCTTTGTATGCACTTTTCAATGCTTGATTCAAGCTTAAGGTATGTATATTTTGAGTTTCAACACAGACTCAATGTTCCAATGTGCATGTTCCAAAATCTGGGAAATTAAATGCAAGATTCAAATTGACTTGACACTCATGAGTCGCCTTCTCTCAGATTTTGGTGAAACATGCGCATTGGAACAGTGAGTCTGTATTGAAACTCAAAGTATACATACTTTCAAGGGGAATGTTATCGCCGGACCTATGTAAACGTTAATATATACCTTGATACTATAAGAAATCGACTATATAGTTTCACCCCCGATCTCCGAACTTCAAAGCGGTAAATTTGGCGATTTAATCGCGTTCCTACCACGAGCCTGTCAAAGCTGTGACCTTTGACCCATGACGTCACAGAGTGAACCAGTCAGCCATAGCATTAGCATTAGCATACGTAAACAAGTAAAATCTGCTCCAATATTTTTCGATTTTTCGACTGTATTCTCGTACTTTGGAGGCATCATACCTCGTCGGTGTGTTGTTGGAGGGTGTAGCAACACGAATGGAGATGGATTCAAGTTGCACTCGTGGCCAAACGGGGAAAAAATCGGGGAGAAAATCGACGAAATTTGTGCAAAACACGTGGGGAAAGCCAGCGAAATGGTCTCGCATTTATTTCGCTCACTAGACTGACGACAGCTATGCAACAACAGAGATGGCAAGAATGTGTGGATATCCCCCTATACTGAAAGAAGCTATTTCCAAGATCAAGACAAATAAATCTTTATCAGAAAGAGAAAATAGACAACCCCTCAGTCTGCCGGAGTGCGTGAGTTATACAGGGACGACCGACCTCGTGGACTCGGCAAGCGACAAATCGTTCCCGCAGACAAACACTGTAAATCTCCCTGGATGTTTGGGCCTCTACCGAAGATTTAATCTTCCACTCTTGAAATTTTGCATCAGTCCCACGGAGTGATCGAACAGCCAATCCTGAATCCTACATCATATGCCCCGTCTTACAGCTATTAACTGAACTGTAATAATCAATGTACTTTTAATCAACTTATTCCCGTATATAGGAAATTCACTTCTGGCACCAGCTTATCCTGATTATTTGGTGTCTTTTTGTATCTCCATGTGAGCACATACATTTTTTTTTTTTTTTATACAATAAATTGAAATTGATCACCCAGAAGAGTAACTGAAACTAACAGAAAGGTGTGAAGCAAACATTTTTTTTTGTGAGCGTGTCCAAGAGGGAGAGTGAGAGAATTAAGGTTTAACGTCGCGCGTTCAGCAACAGGGTGTCCAAAAGAAATAAACTGGGCTTCTCCACAGGTAAGTTAGTTATTGTTTCAACATCAAATAGCTTCCTTTGGAATTTAAACTTTGTTTTCATTTGAGAGAACTTATCCACAGGTATGGATTAGGTCTCGTTTTAACATCAAATCGCTAACAATAATTGACAAACACATAATAAAATTAAGCACGTAAGCAATGTAAATAAGCCGGCCTGCCACGGTATAACAATGTCCGTCCCGTAAGAATTGAAAAATAATGAACCATACAATGTCAATAAACACACACATATAAAAATAAAGGCGTAAATAACTACATAGTATGCTCTTACAATAACAAATTATCTGTAGATTTTAAATGAATATATCTAGTATAGTGACATCCACAATAAGCCAAGCCGGCCTAGTTTCCTTTTTGCTATATCATTTAGAAGTTTTTTTTAGCACAGAATAGTAAATTTACGATCCAGTGCATTGTAATAACTGATTTATGCCTAAAAAATGCCGGATAAAAGCAGAAATGTATAAATATTGTTGTAAGATCCACAGATAGTTGTAATTTCGTGTATAAAGCATGTAATCAGTGTATTTAAACCAGCCTGCCACAGCCTGGCACGGCCTGCCACAGGCTTGAAACAGGCCTGACATCAGGACGACCCAGTTTGAACCCAGATTCGCTTGTACATATGGCTCAAATCTATATGACTCGATAGATTCTCCTCTCCTTTAGTTTCATGATCCCTTACTGCCTCTACATTCTATTCAGTTCCAAGACCTGTATAATCTCCAATGTCACAGTCTTCAACGTGGTTAACGCTGAAATCGGAATCTGTGTCAGAGAGCTTGTACCGCTGTCTGTGTTATCCGCCATGTTTGACTCTGGCCGCTTCACTGTGTGACGTCACAGGGTAATCGCCGGGCGGATTTACTGGGGGTAAAAACCAGGCACTTTGGAGCCGTATTTCAGGATATTGCATCATCGCTAAAAATTTGAAAATAATTCTAAAAAATAAAGCAGGCCACAGGGAACTGCTTGTTATTGGTTTTGACCTTTCAAAAATTGTGATAACATTCCCCTTTAAGCTTGAATCAAGCATTGGAAAGTGCATACAAAGTTTGAAATATATGTATTAAGGCACCGTTTCCAATTATCGTTCGCGAATGAATCGTTTATTTCGTCAAATTTTCTCGAAGTCGCGATTTTCCAAGGCGCGAGGGAATGGTTTTTTTTCTTCAAAATAAACGATTCATTCGCGATCGCTGTTCGAATGGTTTTTTTTTCTGTTGGCAATCGTTTTTCAATCGAGAAAATTCTCGCGAATAAAAAGCGCTATCGCGATTCAATCGCTTTTTAATCGAGAAAATATAAACGATTGAAAAAAAAACGATTGAGGATTATAGCCGAAAGTAGTACGCCATTGGTTCAGCCTGACTGACCCGCATACACGTTCGAGTTTCTAACACTTCAGTCAGACTATATAAAGTTCGATCATTTTTTCTTCTTCCTTTTCCATTCTTTGACTAGTGTAAAACTATAGCGTGTTTCTGTACAGTTGGCGGTTATATAGATACGATGGGGATATTGAAAGAAATTGAAAAAAATATCTATATATATACATAGGAATAATGGTTATGCATATAATTATAACTTCATATTTACATATATTTTGTACGGGACACAGACCCGGATATGGTCAGATTGGGTCATTTGCACTTGCAATTTCGTCTATTATTTTGGGTATTTCTGTGTTTTAAAGCTGGTATTATTCCAGACTTCTTGTGTAGTATTTTTCGTGAACGTTTTTGGCATCTGTGCGGGCTGAATTTTTGAGTTGATTCGTCAGATTTTCGCTGTACGCGTGGTTTTTTGTCCTACGATCACCATTTTCCTTGTGTAGATAGATGGCGCTGTATTGAATATAACATTGTCATACGGGGTTTTGAGTCTTCGAAAGCACTTAATTATTAATATATAGCGCGGGCTATTTGTAAAAAATTTCACAACTGGTTAATCCAGTAAGAGATGAAATTATATACTATTCAGTTGGTTTTTGGCTTGAGCTTCCCTTTGGATTCATTCATAGTTCATTTACCAAAAATAAAATTAAAATAAAAAGTATTGTACATATGCGAATCCAACCGTTATATGCGATTCAATCACCATTGTGATATGTATTTGATATAAATATGAAATCACTGCCGCGAATATTCTTATAATAAATAAAATTAACTTGATGGTGATTTTTTGAACTTATTCACATCTCAATAGTTTAAAAACTGTAACAAAACATGAATGGATACCCTTTCCTAATGTATGTTTTACTATAACAAAATATACATATTTAATTACACTATTTTTCACCTTAATTAACCTAGAAATTCTCGGCTGGAGGGCTAAGCTGTTCTGGGTTATCGCCATGCGCCCATTCACACCTCTATGAAGCCTGTGCCGTAATCATTCTGATAATGCAATCAACGACGAACTCAAATTCACTTATGACCTGCACGCGGTATTTACAAAACAAGATATTGTGACTATCATCCTGTATTGTTTATACCAAGTTGCATGAATATATGAGGAAATTATCGAAAGTATGAAGGGAATGACTGAACATCAATACATTGTCGACTCACACGATTATTGAATAAACATGTAATTTTGTCATTTACGCTTCGCCAGAGTAAATCTGAGCGCGAACGTCACAGGAAGCATGGTACAGGTATATGTATAGATATTTCCAGCATACGCCCTACTTCGGCTTGTAGGAGACTATAGATCGTGAATCATATATATTATTCGGTTATCTTGCGCATTTATGCAGTATAGTATAGTAATATAGGTTTTTCCATCGACAAATCCGCAATCAACATTACATGTAGTTCACAGTTCGCGGATAGAGCGGCGTACGATGGCAACACGGCCTATGTGTCAAACATCACTCCGCCTCACGATTCTCTCGCGCCTTGAAAAAAACCGATTCTCTCGCGATTGAAGATTCGCGATCAAGAACGGATCGCGCATGGGTAAACGATTCAAAAACGATATCGCGAGAGAATGTTTTTTTCCAGAAAAGGTTCAATCGTTTTTTCTCATTTTTTTTCTCGATATCCTCGCGACTGATCGTTTTTCAATCGAGAATTGAAGAAAAATCGCGACTGAAGAAAAAACGATTAATGGAAACGATCCCTAAGGCAGTGTGACGTCACTGGGGACCTAAATATGATTGCAACAGACCACCATAGAATACCATGTTTTAATTGCAGTTTACCCTGTGTATTAAAATCGTAAAACAAAATTTAAATAAATATTTTCCGACACTGTTCGCAATGGTCTTTCATTTGATGGAAACTTTACTTGAGGGTTTACGATAACTTTAAACTGAAAAAACCTTCATTCCAGAAAAAGTGAGACACTGACCGATCCTCCACAAAGCCAGCTTGACCAAAAGACTACATCGGAACAGAAATGAATCTAATATCATTATCTACCATACTGAGAGAGAATATGAGTGGGGAACTCCCGGAAGCCAAAATGCGAACCGCATAATGTAATTCGTTGTCTAGAGGACCCTGATAGAAAACATCAGATATGTATATCCCTGCAAATATTAACACAAATTATCTCTTATATTGACTAGTATACTACCTGCACGGTCAGCTTAAATCGACAAGAGTGTCACGTCTCCAAGCCAAAGAATTATGTGTGGACCAGGTACCATGTGCATTCACATTTATACCTACCCGAAACCCTGAGGCGTCTGGACCACGAAATAATACAAGCGAAATTAAAGTTATAAGCTCGACTTTTAATATCATTGGCGACAGGTTGCTCGCCATTGTACATTAAGGCACCTAATTCAAAATGAACAAACGCTCGCATTGTCAACAGCAATATGTGCTACGTGTATACCCGCCCGAACGTCTGGAACTTAGACCCTTGTTTTAGAATAACAGCATCAGCAGCTTGTATCTTCCATTGTACATTAAAGGTACCGAGCCTTTCATGTCAATTGCATTTTGGGAGGTTTTTGACGGTATATACCATCAGAAGGCTAAATGGTGATGCGCACCTATCGTCAGGGTTAAGAAATAAATTGAGTTTACATCAGGTAGATTCGGACCTGACTTTGTTTTCCAGAATCGTCATTAATTTGCCAGAGTGGATCACGAAGCTCTCATTCGCTGGTCATGATCACAACAGTTGAAATGTTTGCGGAGTCGGTGTTTCCACCGTTCACTGAAGGATTGGAACTTCTAAAACAGTATTGCTTAACGCGACATTGAACCTTAATTCTCTCTCTCTCTTTGTCTCATTCGCTGGCCATGATCACAATAGTTGAAATGTTTGCGGAGTCGCTGTTTCAACCGTTTACCGTGGGACTGAAGTTCTCCCTGGAAGTTCTCCTTGGAATCAAATACGCATTATGCCTTATTTATTTTGTACAAAAATTACAATAATCCTTACATGAGTCTAGTGACATCTAAGGAAGCGTCTCCATTAATCGTTTTTCTTTCAATCGCGAATTTACAATGAAAAACTAACGTATTACGTGCGTTGTAATTTTAAAGAACTAAGTAGGAGTTGAATGTCACATCTTAATTGGCAACGATCTATTATTTTACAAAATTAATCAACGTAAGTAGATCTGTTCCGATTAGCTTGAAGTTGAACATCTGACTACCCCGTACGACCGGTGAGTATAGCAGTATTTACGATAATACGGTACTTTAAACCACATGTTATCGCCGGCAGTTTATCTTTTTGTCTTTTGGGGGACTTTAAAATGGTTCTTACTTCTATGTGTCCGTGGATGTCCGTGCATGTCTGTTCGAATGATTACTTCCTAACGCTTTGTTGGATTCTTCCGAAATTCGGCATATGCATTCCTTGCGACAAGACGCCAGTCGGTATCGCATTTCAGCAACATCTGCCTGAAGGTGGCGCCACTGGGTCAAAATGGATCTTGCCTCTTTGTGTCCGTGGATGTCAGTTACAAGCGATAACATCCAAACGCTTTCTTGGGTTCTTCCAAAATTCGAAATACGCATTCCTTGTGAGAAGACACGGTTGTGTACTGGATTTTAGTAACATTTGCCTGAAGGTGGCACCACTGAGTTTCGCTTCATCGTGTCTATTCCAGTTAAAATGGGTCTTGCTCTCTTTGTGTCTGTGGATGTCTGTTCAAATTCTTCACAGGCGATAACTTCCAAAAGCTTTGTCGGATTCCTTCGAAATTTAGCATATACACTCCTTGTGACCAAACATGGGTTGGTATTGCGCTTCAGCAAGATCCACATGAAGGTGGCACCACTGGGTCTTGTTCCAATCTTCTGTGCATGTCCGTGGTTTCCATTCAAATTCTTCACAAGCGATAACTTCCAAACGCTTTGTCTAATAATTAAGCATCCCTAAATGCGTTTATTTATTTTTTCTACTTTCTTCCGCTTCTCGCTGTTAGTTTTGAATTTCATGTCGCTTTAAATGAAGGACACCATTTTTCTTAAATTTGCTGTCCAGTCCTTCTATTCCACATCATATGATTTACACTAAAGCTTTTGCAGGAGCCATATTTTATTTTAGAAGTATAATATGAAATAACTGGCGGGGGAATCCCCGCAGTACCGAACCCGTGTTAGTTTTGAATTTCGTGTCGCCTTAAATGAAGGACAAAATTTCCTTTAATTTTGCTATGAAATCATTCTATTCCACATCATATGATTTACCCTAAAGCTTTTGCATGAACCATATTTTATTTCAGAAGTATAATATGAAATAACGGGCGGGGATTTCCCCGCAGTACCGAACCTCAGGTTAAATGAAGGACAACATTTCCTTGTAATCCATATCATATGATTTACCCTAAAGCTTTTGCACGAACCATATTTTATTTCAGATGTGTAACATGAAATATCGAACCTTTTTTATGCCCCCGCCTATACTTAAATGGGGGGCATATAGAGTTTGGTCGGTCCATCCTTCCGTACGTACGTACGTCCGTCCGTACGTTCGAAGTTTCCGGGCAATAACTGGATGGATGCTTTCACTTGAAATTTTGTTCACTTGTGTACATCCATAAGACCTTGAATGGGATTGCGTTTCGAGAAAATCCGCGTACAGGTGGCGCCACCACATGGTGTTAATGGGCCTAGGCTAGGGTAATACATGTACAAGATGGGGTTTCCGGGCGATAAATCTCCAGTGGTTTGATGCTTTGACTTGAAATTTTTTCTCAATGATGTACAGCCATAAGACTTTGGATGGGATTGCGTTTCGAGAAAATCCGCTTGCAGGTGGCGCCACCACTTGGCGTTAAATGAGCTTACTGGCTAGGTTAATACATGTACAAGATGGGGTTTACGGGCGATAAATCTATATTGGGTTGACGCTTTCCATTGAAATTGTGTTCATTGGTTTACAGCCATAAGACATTGAATGGGATTGCGTTTCGAGAAAATCCGCCTCATAGTATTAAATGGTTCTAGCCTAGGTTAATACATGTACAAGATGGGGTTTCCAGGCGATAAATTTCCAGTGGTTTGATGCTTTAATTTGAAATTTTTCTCACTGGTGTACAGCCATAAGACCTTGAATGGGATTGCGTTTCAGGAAAATCCGCTTGCAGGTGGCGCCATCAATTGGCGTTAAATGGTCATAAACTGGGTTAATACATTTACATGTACCAGATGGGGTTTCCGGGTGATAAACATCCACCGTTGTCTGGTCATAATAGCTGAATTTTGGATTGCTTAAAGAAAGCAGCTAGCATATTGATAGCATGACTAAACACATAAATGGATCCAGCCTGCATGGCCTGGGGCAGACTGTACAAGATATGTACCATACTCAAATATCGTCACTACCAGGCAACAATCAAATCCTCAACCACCCAACCCATATAAGTGGTTCTACTCTGGACTAAGTCTTTGTCAGTGGTTCCATCCAGCCCAGCCAATCGTCAATGTATCCAACCTATTTCTCAGATCACAGTATCGTTACCTCAACATATCCATACTAGGAATATGAGTACATATACCCATAAAATATTCCTACCCCTCTACCTCTACATCATCCTTTCATAACATATGTTTGTTAACTACTGTAATATGTATAACTGCAATAAATCATCAACAAACATAGGCCATCGTTCATAGTCAGCCTAACTTCTTCACATTTGTACAAGGTATGAGAGTATTATACTTCCAGAACAGCTACCATCAACCCATTAGAAATGCAAAACAAAAGTCAAGATCTTGCCATACCCCAATGCAATACCACAATTTTTTCCGTGCAACGTCAGCTGTCAGCTGGTGGACAGGCTTATTCCGTGCATGAGCCTACCCCAAATATCCTCCATACATCTCTAAAAAAAAACCAGTAATGATTATCCACAACAATACTATTTCATGATCAACTTTTACTCTTTAGGCGGGGGCATTTATCACCTTCAGTGATAATTAATCCACATCCCATCAAATATGCTTCTCCAAAGGGGGCATATTCAATGATGCTGTCACTTCTATTTTTTTATTTCGTGTCATCTTAAATGAAGAACAACATTCCTTCAATTTTACTATCAAGTAATTGTATCTCACATCATATGATTTACTCTAAAGCTTCTGCAGGAACCATTTGTTTCCACACGTGTAACTTACTATATTAATTAAAATTGAGTTTCTAAAGTTTGGATGCACACTGTGCATATGATCAATTTCCTGAATTGAATTGAATTCCACCTTGTGGTTTTTCGGACTGACAGATGATGGCATGCAGTTGGCAGTGTGGTTGTTTCATGTACAGGGAGCTTTCTATGGCTTTCATGTCAGCACACCTACCACTACCCTCAAGAAGAGCCTGTTCCCATCCCCAGGGCGCCGAGCCTCACCCTCTATCTTCCAAACTAGCCCTCGCCCGACCCTCATATATTGTGTTCGAGCATATATATCTCCAAAACATCTTGGCAGAAGCTGAAATATGTGGGTTGTCTGCAATATTGGGATAATTGCAACCCCAAAAGGTTTCAATTTATCAGGCACAGACCCATGTGTTTGTATTTGGTAAATATGTCCCTTGTCTATAGATCTTGGTTGGAATTGTTTTTCGTGCCAATCCGCTTTCGGGTGGCGCCACCTCGGGCCAAGTTAAAATTGCATCTCCAGACAATAACTTTTGAAAACCTTAAGGATTGTTTCCAAATTTGTTGTGGTGGTACCTTGTCTAAGATCTGGCTTGAGAATGTTTTTCATGTTGATAGCGGGACTACCTGAAAGCTAAGTTAAGTATTTCCAGACAATAACTTTGGAAAATCTGAATCGATTCATTCCAAATTTGGTGTGTAGGTACCTCGCCTCAATTTCTCGTTTGGCATTGTTAGGTGGTGCCACCTGGAGGCAAATTTGAAATTATGTTTCCGGACAATAACTTTAATACTTGAATGAATTCTTACCAAGTTTGGTATACATGTACCTTACTTGAAGGTTTCACTCGGTATTGTTTTTCTTGTCGATCTGCTCATAGGTGGCGCCACCTGTAGACCAAGTTAACATTTTCTATTTCCAATGTCAAGGGATCTTGCCTCAAGATCTCGGTTGGGATTATTTTTTATGCCTGTCTACACATGGCGCTACCTGAGGACCAAGGTAAAAGTGCATTTCCGGACAGTAACTGTTGGACCTTAATGGATTCTTTTAAATTTGGTATGTGGGTACCTACCCTCAAGGCATCTTATGGGACCATGTTAGTGATGTTTTTCCGTTTTTACTTTCTTCACAAATAATAAATGTTTCCTTTACTAAAGATGCAAAATGCATGCCTCCAGTCCTATTCGATCGACTGTATCTAGTTTCTTCAATATTTGACATATGCATTCCTTGTGACAAAATGTTGATTGATATTGCTTTTCAGAAAGATCTGCCTGTAGGTGGCGCCACTAGGGTTCTTTCCGTTATTTTGTGCTGCAAGCAATGACTTTGAAACGCTTTGAAAGGTTGCTCGAAATTTGGTTTCCGGGCAATAACTTGAGAACTGCTCATAAAATTCTTCCCAAATTAGGCATGCATATACATTGTACCTTGCCATGAGATGTTGCTTGGGATTGCGTTATCCACCTTTGCTCAGAAAGTGACGCCACCTGATGACAAAATCTGAAATTTGTTTTTGGCCAATAACTTGAGAACTGCATGCTCATCTGATTCTTCTCAAATTTAGCATGCATGTACCATGCCAGAAGATGTTGCATGGGATTGCCTTTCACTCACTTGCACCCACAGGTGGCGCCACCTGGTGACAAAATCCCAAATTTGTCTCCGGGTAATACCATGACCTAAGATGTCGCTTGAGATTGCATTTCGCCTATAGGTGGCGCCACCAGGTGTTAAAATCAAAATTTACTTGAGAACTGCTCATCGAAATCTCCTCAAATTTAGCATGCACGTATCATGTCAGGAGATGTTGCGTGGGATTGCCTTTCGCTCACTTCTACTTACAGGTGGTGCCACCTGGTGGCGAAATACCAGATTTGTTTCCGGGTAATAACTTGAGAACCGCTCGTCAGATTCTTCTTAAATCTGGTATGAATATATCATGACATATGTTGTCGCTTGGGATTGCGTTTCGCCAACTTGTGCTTACAGGTAGCACCACCTCGTGTCAAATCTAAATTTGATTTCGCTCATCAGATTTTTCTCCAATTTGGTATGCAGATACCATGCCATGATATGTCCCTTGGGATTGTATTTCACCTGGTTCTGCATACTGGTGGCGACACCTGGTGGAAAAATCTGAAATTTGTTTCTGGCAATAATTTGACAACTGCCCATCGGATTCTTCTCAAATTTGGTATTCATATGCCATAAGATGTCACTTGGGTTTGTGTTTCGCACACTCGTGCATACAAATCTAAATTTGGTTCCGGGCAATAACCCCTTTTCAGATCCTCCTCAAAGTTCGTATGCTGATAGACCATGCCATGAGATGATCCTTGGGAATGCAGTTTGCCCACTTGCACCTACAGGTGGAGACATCTGGTGGCAAATTTAAAATTTGCACTTCACTGCATAAAAACTATATTACAGAAGCAAAAAACGTTCAGTCAACCATTCTAAGTTGATTTTAAATCTTGGGAAGGCAGAAAGACCCTTCCGCATTCAACGTCTATGAAGTAGCAGTTGCCTCCCTCATGTATATCCGCCGAGACCAACAATGCTAAAAAATATTGCTGCCATTTCGGTGGGGGACTAGAGGAAATACTCGACAATTAAATCATTTTTACGCCTGTATATTACAACAGTAACTCATTTTAGAAAGGACAAAAAGTGTTAAATCTAACAGTGGAAGTCCAATTTTGCCGACATTAAATGATTAGTATCTGTACTTGCCTGATCTTCCACAAAAGAACAATAATGCGTACTCCATACGTGTCATCAGGAATAAACACATACCGTTACATGATATTTGATGACGGACTGACTGGTCTATGGTTCAACAGAAATTTGACGGAATTTGCCCGACAACATGGAGAAGACTTCTCTTTCTTCTTCACAGTTGTCTTGTGCGGTATCAGTTTGGTTTAAACAGTGTTTTATTTCCATGAAAAGATATAAATGGAAATGGGGATTGGGTAACAGGCAGAGCCTATATCAAACCCTCTCCGGGTTATGCCCCTATCTCCGGAACGATAATAACTTGAGAGTTGAAATTCCCTGACTTTGCAGCTTGTCATATTAAAGTCATTGTCCCATCCCTAATCAAAGGATCATGGGTAAATTCAAAATGGCGACCACGTGGGATATCAGAATAGTGATGTTTTCGTCATATAGTAGGCAATTTGCGTTGCACTTCACGATCTCGAGCCTGCTTCAGCCATAATGTAAGGAAGCGTCTCGAAAAATCGTTCGTTTTCTCGTCGAGAAATCTGATCTTTCCTCGATATCGCGAATTTTAAAGGTGAGAGCGAATCGAGAATTGTTTTCAATTCACAAAATCCGAATAATTCGCGAAGTCGTTTTTCTTTCGCTTTATTGATAGGTTTTCATAATTTGTGTATATGTGTATTACACTATATGATAAATTATATGGATTTTATATTATATGTTGATCCATATGTATATTGTATTGTGTAATAAACCGCATGTGTATTACACCATATATTAAACTATATGAATGTAGTTATTTTGTCCTGTGGTTTCCTCGGAAACAACGTGTATAATCAAAATGCTCAAGGGTGCCAGGTGGACACCCTTCGGTTTCGTTATCTGCATGGTCCATAGATGTCAAAACTATTAAAACCTATTGTGGGACCTCTAGCGCAAGGTTCACCCCTCTGGCTGCCGGACTACGGTGAGTATCCAGGTGGTTTAGCCCTACCAGGCCAAAATAAGCCCCCACCCCCTACCAAACGTTCTTTGCAATATCCGGAACGACAAACAATTAAGAGCTGATACTATGTGACTTTAAAGTCTATCATATTGGGGTCATTTTGAGTCTATTTGCATAACTCCCCGAGTATAGGAAATTAAAAATGGCGGCCACTTGGCGTACCCGAAAAATGATGTTTTCGTCATTTTTCTTCAAAAATTCAGCTTTTTCTCGATGAAAAGTGGTCAAAAACTATTTTATTTCAGATCATATTAATATTTACTAATTTATCACGAAGTTTTTGCGGAGAAATTACATAAATGAAAAATTCCAAAAATCTGACCGAAAAATCGACAAAAAAAATGCCGCTTGTGAAAATGACGTCATACGGCACACAACTAAAATCTAACTGGACATTATCCAGTCAAAATACATAAAATTGCAAACACCCTATACAACATTTAGTAACGCACATTTCAAAAACCATAACTCGCAGCAGATCTCGCAGGTGAACTGATCGGTACAACGCAAAACATCATTTACAGATTACTCAACAGAACACGTTATGTAAGTATTCCTAGTTAGCAGAAGGTTCAACCTCCTGTTTTATGCCACTGGGAGTTTCAAACACACGTCGCAGTAAAGGCATTAATAAATGGCCCCGTGACAATGGGGTATGGATATTTCTGATATTCTCACAAAAACGGGGAGTCTTTTATAAATGAATTGGGTATCTTTCCAACTGGGCCAAGTATCTTAGTCAGGTGTTGCCCTTTACCAAAAAATCCTATAGGATCCAATGGGACAGATGATTTGTCCTATAGGATCCAATGAGACAGATGATCTGTCCTATAGGATCCAATGGGACAGATGATCTGTCCTACAGGATCCAATGGGACAGATGAGCTGTCCTATAGGATCCGATAGGACAGTTACTTCTGTCCCTTAGGATCCTATAGGACAGATAATTCTGTCCTATAGGATCCTAAGGGATAGATAAATCTGTCCTATAGGATGGATTATTCTATGCTATAGAACAGGTATGTGTCCTATAGGACAGCCATTCTATCCATTAAGAATTGTTTTTGTCCTTCACATGTGACAGAGTGTGAGGAACCAAACACATTTTACATGCATACATTGTAAAGAAAAGCACATAATAGGTGGAAAATGTGAAAAATCTCATAAAAGCAATGTTTTTTTTATTATTTTTTTCTGCATGATACATATTTACAAATATTGAACATAAGGCAAGAAATCAAAGTATTTTGTCTGTTATCATTCACAAATATTAGCACGAGTATGTAAGCTTATATACATGTAATGATATATGATCCAACTGATACAATGCTTCATTGATTAATTTATTGGAAGATATGAATTTAATCCAATTTCTGATACACAAATTAAAACCCAATTTAAACATGTAAATTCTACATTCGGAATTTCTGTAGACTTTTAATTACATCAATCGAGGCATCGAGGCAGTAAATCCTAATAGATTAAACAGATTCTGTTTTTTAAATCTCTGTAAAATGGGGTCTTCGATGGAATTTTTTTTAACTGTGGAAATGGAATTAAAAATCAGAACTAGAGCCTTAAGGCCTTGGAGGGTTCTGCCTGATGTACACAAATATTCAGTTGCTTTAAAATGATATGGTCTTCCAATGATAGGATTCAAAAATAAAACTTGTTTCTATGCATTATTTAACTTCCATATTTGCAAGCCTTGACTATTACTGCAACATTTTCATTCGTTTTTATTTATTTCTCATTTCATTCTGATATTGCGATGCCATTGCCACTTCAATGGATCATGTTGGGTGACCAGGCAAGGATTTCCCCCAAATTTTGGTGGAAGAAAGTTTTTAAATGCAAATATTTGCAATAAAATGGTTCAATATAAAACACATAGAATGAATCCACAGAAACATATTTTGTTTAAGCAGGGACCTATAATAATTTATTATACGGACCCTGGTTTAATGCTAAATGCCAAATTAAACAGATATTGCAGTGTTTTTCTTAAGAAATGAAATTAGGGGGTGGACCCCTCAAATGATGTAGTCTGAGAGCATCTGAGAATGGAACTGGCACCAGACAAAGCGTAACAATGATGAATGATTTCTTGTCCTATTGTCTCAGCTAAACAGAGTAAAGGGTCGTCCAAAACGTCATTCGGAACTCCCGAGCGGAAATCTACGAAGGGGACTGATTCTACGCTCGGGGGACGACAACATGAATTTCCTATGAATCTCCAGATGTGACGCGGCTCCGAAGCCCAATCACTCTCGCGGAAGCCTTAATCCCCGACCAGCAAATATTTCCCTGCGAGTCTCTGATTTACGTCAGATATTCTAAAAACTGTTTATTCTTTTCATTGGAAGCACGTTTCAATAGAAAACCATCAGTTTAAATGGTACACACGCCACGTATTGGCAAGATATAATTCCCGTGACGTCACTGACAGTTCCTTGACAGACCGAAACACACGTGGCCACGCTCTAGTCCAATATGGCGTCAATGGCCTTCGAGGGACATCTCAAACCGGAGATCCCCGAGAAGTTGCGAATGCCAAAACGTATGAACTTAGAAATGCCAGGGGAGGGGAAATTTTGCCCAATTAATTACCAAGGTATCAAATTCTGCCAACTATTATTGATCGTATCATCTTGCCATATAGTTAATGTGGAAAAAACCTTTTTGTCCAAACTGAATATTTTGAAATTAATGACAATGAGGACATCCTTGTGTCATGCCGATGATCCTAAAATTCTATTGAAAAGTAATCTTGAGAATTTTTGTTGTCAAAAAGTGAGATTTTGTGTACCAGAAATTGACAAACAAAAGTTCACAAACGTCTCCAAATTGTTATTTTTATTCAAATATTGATTGATGTTGCATAATAATGAATCAAACAGCCTGAATTGTAATATATGTGTTTCAGCTCGCTATAATTTGTCAATTTGGAGATATTCAAACTTTCCCTAGAAGATAATTACCAACATGACGACATGTCCACTTTTTTGTATGAACGATTTTGCTATCCAATTTTTATGGTTATGAGTCAGATATTGAAACATGTAACGACAACTGAATGAGAAAGTCACACATCAGAGATTCACATAGAGAATAATTGGACTGGGTGATCAAGGCCTAAATGGACATGTTACTGTGAACTCTGGCAACATTGTTGTTGTAAATTGTACGGTACAGAGTTGTCAAATGCTATCTCACACACAGACAGAAATAATACAAAAACTGATAAAGATCTGTTATATTAATGAACGACAATCACTGATCATACGAAAGACAGATGACTTTAATACCACCTATCCTGCTGGAGTACTTCAAAATTTGTCAATCGCTAGTCCGCCACGCTGACTGTGGACTTTTTGTTATAGCTGTTGTCAAGAGGCATAGCTCGTGATTGGGTAAAATGTCCCCATTCCCTTATGTGCAATTGAGTATGTCAACCAATCAGCGTATTCCCTTATGTGCAACTGAGTATGTCAACCAATCAGCGTAAGGCCTCAATACATCCAATTTATAAATATACAGAAACAGAAAGCACCAATCTCACGTCTGGCTATTTCCGTATTGGCGGAACGAGCCTCTCACATAGAATGCACAAATCCCCACCGGTGGGAGCATATCACACAGTGAGCCGGCTACGAAATAGTGCCTTTGACAATTGAGGAATCCGGTCGAATTTTATTGTGAAATTCAGTTAATTTTAACAATAAGAACATAATTCATTCAAATTATACAAAACTATTTCTATGTTTAGTTAAATAATAGCAATCTATCCCAGAACTCAACAACTGGGCTAATTTCCGGCAATACGAAAATAGACGAATGCGAGATTGGTTCCACCGAAAATTAATTGTGCGCATGATAATTAGATTCTTTATTATGTACTGAGCATCCCATTTGGGACAGAGTACAAAACACAAAAAGTAGAACAAATAAGAAAGTAAACAAACAGGTGTGACGTTTCCATTTCCGCTCCCATAAATACACTAAGCCGGAGGTCAGTTTTCGCAGCTACAGTGAGTAGATTGCGTCAAGCCGCTTGTTCCACGTGCGATCAGCAGTTTCAAAAGAATGATCTGATCTCATTCTGGCTGGGAAATCTCTGAGTTTACCACATATTTTCATGGAATGTTTATGAAGAAAAAGACAAATATATACCACTATAATTTTGTCCGTATCTGTTAGTTTGGCATTTATTTATATTGTTTCCTTTTCACACTCGAGTCGTCGGGTAAATGACCCGGGAACATAAGAATTTCTAAATGCATACAGATTTTTTTCTCTGTCACAATTATGCATTTACATTCACCAAATAATACATTCATATATATGGGTATACTGGCAATGCCAAATGAATTTTACTACCCAATCACAGGCCCTAAAATTTGAAAAGTTCACTTAACCTGAAAATAGGTTCCCCCATTTCTGAACTGCATATGCAAATAGGTTACGCAGATAGGTTATGCTAAATGAGTTTTGTTGTGGCCAGGCATTGGTTTTTGACTGGAGTTCATTGAATAAAATTTGCTGTTGCTATCTACACCGACATTTTGATTTTGTATGTAATAATAATCTCGTTCCCATAGTCAGCCCTAATCTAGCCCCTCTCAGCGGCTTCCTGTGACCTTGCTAATGGCGCTGGCCAAAAAAAAGTCATTACCCGGTGACCAATTTTCGTCATTACCACGTGTTGTGTAAAGAGTCCAATTTTGTGTGACTGGCAGACTTCTATCATTGAAACTGTGACCTCTATTTCTGAAATATCCTCTCAAATTAAATTCCCATATACACGTTTTAATCTGAAAACTGTAGAACGTAAAGTTTCTCTACCATTCACTTTCGTTTTCGGCTCTACGTATCACACGTTCGGCGCCGCATGGTATTGCGTCTTTGTTAGGGCCCCATGACCAGAACACACATTGCAGGTCAGGTGAGTGAAAGTTGAGAGATTTTACCCTATTCATATAATCCCACAGAGCACTATATACACCTGGGCTGTATATTATCTAAGTATCCGAGAGTGTATCAAACGCACATGGGTTTCGGGTACAATTATATCTCCCCTCGACTGGGTCTCTTGTGTGTGAAGTTAACATCGAAACTCTAGTCAGTTCACCCCAGAACGCTTCGATCGGAAATGATCTTCAGGTTACAACAGGAATTTATTAAAATTATGTCATTATGACACAGAGTTTGGGCCATAGTTTAGGCGAAAGAATAATCGGCTATGCGTCTTTCGTTTTGCGTAACCGCCAGGCGAACTGAACGATCGTTCTCCCCAAATTTTAAGGCCTGCAATCATATAGTACTACAGCGAACCTCACCGTACATTGCCATACTCCTCAACCTGGCTATTTTAAATTTATACCAAAAATATCTACTATTTCACAAGATAAACGCATGAATAGTTCAGGCAATGATTCCATTCACATAAAAGCACTATTACATATATTTGATGAGGGCAAAAGTAACGCCAAGGTTACTTTTCAATGGGTGAAAGCGAACTATTTCTTGGCGCTCAGGGACACAAATTGTGACAAAGTTATCGACGCATACCATCCTTGGGAGCCTCATTTATAACCTGAGACCATTCAACACATAGACTTTAATGGCTTCTGCTACGCAGAACCCAAAAATGAGCATGTTAGCGCATTACCTCGATTTCAGTATTTGTTAGTCCACGGCAGGGATCAGCAAATGTACTATACAATGACATAATAATGCAATTCTTAAATACAGATTCAGAATATGCATATATATACAAATACTAACATGGTAAACAATCTTCTTGAAAACCAAACTTTACATTCGCTTTACAAAAAACGTCAAAAGTGATTCATTACAAAATGTTAGTTGACCATGTAATCATTTTAGATGTATATGGTTCTTAACTATTCATAGTTAAGACCGCAAATAAGAAGTGTCCATACTGTTGTGAACCATCTGATTGTTCAATAAGCTTATTGAGATCAAAATTAATCTCCATTTTTGGACAATCGATCAAGTAAATTTGAACAGTTCATCAAATCTAGAAAATAAAGTATAAGCTTACTATCCGCAGAATTTAATAATTGGGAATTTTCACCTTATAGTTCAATTGTTTATTGACACAAAATAAATTTCTTCCAATGAATAAAAAAATATCCCCTCATGGTGGCAACAGATTTCCAGCAGATAAGGCAGCAGATGTAGAAATGTACTTTTTTTGATTGATTGAAATTGTAGTTTAAGGGCCCCTTCCCATACGGATTTCGCGGCCCATCAACTCTAATGTTTTATTTAAATTTCACGGTACATTTCTTCGTTAATTTAAGATCTTTTGCAGCGCTAGATATTAAAATAAATAATTAAATAATGAATAACAATAACAATGAGGAAACATAAATACTAGTACTTTTTTTTCATCTCCTCTGGTTTTATAGCATTTCCAAAAGAGAAACAGCTTGATAAAATGTGTGTGTATCGCAACAAAGAATTTTGGGTTTCAGTGGATGACAGAGGAGGCCTAAATAAGCCTGCGTCGCAGCGAATATAAATAAATACTTTACAAGTGTTGAATGTTGGAAAACAGGGGGTAGTCTTCCACATTGTCTAATGTGTTAATTTCCCGATCAAAGATAAAGTGGGCTTATTCTACCGGTACGGTACTGCATTAAACTGGTCTGAAATACCATTTCTGCTCGCGCTGTTTCAAATAGTTAAAGCTACCATTGTTTACAGATACCGTTAAGACTTCCGTCCGTCGTCTTATGAATTTTCCCAGCGAACCAAACTCCCCACGCAGTGCAATATGATCTTTTACCGGTTCGCCCTGATTAACCTGAATGAGCAAAAAGTTATATACCGGCTGTCCTATCAACGGAAATATAGTACATATGGTCACATTATGTGTTAAAATTAGTTTTCCCCCATATAATTGTGTGTTAATTAATACCTCCCCATTTTGGTAGATACAATGACGTCACTGGGGGATTTTCCTCCCTCTGAAAAGCTTAATTTTAACACAGAAGTATATGGAAAAAACTTCAAAAAAGTGTAGTTCAGAATCCATTTTAGCATGATAATTTGAAGAGATGTACTATCTTTCTCTTCACCAAGTTGTAGAAATTTATCTCAAGTTTGAGCTAAGATTTTTGGTAAAAACCTGCTACGCTCCATTGAGGCCTAGGTTAAAAATCCATCAGTTGCGCACCGTAATTGATAGAACAGCCGATCTTTGTTGAGAGCTGCTGTTACTTCCGTTGTATCTAAAATCGGGGCTGAAATCAGAGTTTTCCCCCATATAATTGTGTGTTAATTAATACCTCCCCATTTTGTTAGATACAATGATGTCACTGGGGGATTTTCTTGTTGAATTTAGATTTTATAATAAAATTAATAAGTTTAATAAATAATTAATTAATAATCAGTCCAATCCAAAGATTTTATAATAAAATTGGACATAATGAAGAAAATAATTTTAGAAGAATACACCAGTTCTAACATGATTTTCAAGAAAAAAAATGTCCATTAATGAATACTCTACCCTCTTCATTATCACCAATTATATACAGATAATATTATTCTATTTTCCTGGTAGTCTATTACATTAGCAGTTGACTGGCATTAAATCCATTAATTCAACAATTTGAGGAGAGTTATCTCCCCTGTACCGGTATATTTTAATTGGCCACTGGTGGCGCCACCATGCTGTCATATGAGAAATTATAACAACAACAGCAGGAAAACAAAGTTGATTTATATGTTAAGCTGGAACTATTGGGGTTTAAAGAACTGTATTGCAGATGGTGATGAGTGAAGCTACATGTAGTGATGGTAAGTAAGTTATAAATATAATTATAATGTTATAACTTAATTGGCAAAACAATTCTAATTTCTAGTTAAACTCAGAATGTTGTAATGTGGACCCTCTATGAGCTTTAACTATCAACAAGTTTCTCTTCATATACTTGGCTTATTAAACAATTGATAATCTTCTCAGTAACTACTGCAGCACTTAACCTTATATTTGCAGTCAAAATTAATGAAATAAATCAGTTAGCCTCATTTAGCCTGAAATTCACAAAGAAATATTCATAACTCAATCCCAGTCTGTCTCAAAATTTCTTTCAGATCTACCCAGGTTGATCCAGGCAGTGTGAATTGCCATTGTTGCATTGTCAGCTGGAAAAGCCCAGGCTCGGGGACCTCATGTGAAGATTGGGCATGCACCCTGAAGGAAATACCCCGGAGGGTGAGATAAATAGGTTATATCACACCACTGCTGTGTATTTCCTGTTCATGTCAAACAGTAGGATTTAACTTGCTAGGAAGTTTGAGGGGGGGGGGGCATGTTAGCTCTCAATAAATCAGTTGACATCCTCACTTGTTGTTTTGAAATGTTCATCGTTTCCTGCTTATATTTCCAGAAGATTTGAGAATATTTCCATACCAAAGTTCTGATGAAATCGCAAAGGAATATTTATTAAAATAAATTGATAACAAATACACTGTTGGCATAATCGATATTTGCTATGATAAAAATGTGACCAGGAAAAGCAGGATAAATTATGATCAGATTTCCTATAAACATGATAACAGGCTATATTTTAATTGTCTATTTATTGCACTATTCTTGATCAAGGCTAAGGATTGCTGCATAATTCAATTGTACATCTGTACCCACATCTTGAAAATGAGAACATTTCATGCAACCAATCGGACATGTTCGAGGCGCACATTTCATCGACTCGGAGCAGACATGTGATCATGGAAATCATGCAGCGTCTATTGTTGAATTACTTCTTCGCCAAAGAGGAAATAGCATCAGGCAATATACAGGACCAATACAACTGGATGACGAACATTGTTAAAATCATATTAGTGTACATTCTCAATATTTTTTCCAATTGTGATTGCGTTTTCATTTAGCGTTGATCCATTGCAATATTATTTAATGACGATATGCAATATAAATTCAAATAACAAATATATCTAAGCAACAATGTTACAATGGATTAAATTTATTTAACTTTTCAGACGAAGAAGACCACTATTCACACTGGTGGTTTTAAATCCAGGTTGGACCATATTATGGGGCAGAGCAGATATTCTAAGGTAGCTATTGATTTATTGATTTTTGATACTGAGTTTGTGTCTTGGAATGAATGTAAATTTTATAAGGCCAATTCTCGTAAAGCAAGTAATTACTTGTATTCTACAAGTTGCTGCTACAAGTCACACTGTGCGAATGGAGCTGTAAACAGAGATGATTCTTAACTAATTGATATATCATGTATTTTGTAGAAGGCTCTGCCAGTTATAGAAGACGACAGTGATGAGGAAGGAGGTTCGTTTGCCGAAACATCAGAAACATATATGCTAATGTAGGTATAAATTACATTATTGACAGTGCACCACATAATGTAACCATACTATAGTTTTCTCCATCACATCTACATGTAGCTTTCATTTTTCGTGTTTGCATTTTTCGTGAGTGAAATAGTCCTATAACAGTCGACCAACACAGGCCATATTCATACAGCATCTGCATTTATTTAACTACAATGTAGTTTGTCATTCAAAAGTCCATGAACTGATCAAATACTTAATCCTTTGTTTCCAGATTTCCGACATCGAGAGTGTTGCTGATGATGATGGCACTCTGCGACAGACGTTACGAAGAATTGAGGAAGAAAACAGGAAGCTACGAGCAGACATTGGCGATCTTCATGAAAATTTGCAAAGTCTGAAAGGTATGTCTGGCTCAGCATTCTTTCTGTATGCAAGATGGCCAAATAAGGGAACAAGATGTATGGATGAATATGTATTTGGAAATATATGGAAGGGTGTCCTTATACACATATATTCTGCAATAACTATTTTCCAAACAAATTTGCTCAAATGCTTTTCTTCAGATCAGCCATCAGTGTTTTCGCATTTTACACATGCATGATTCTCAGCGTAATGAATTATCTCCTTTATAATATAATTACCTCATTTAAATAGCATGAGAATGTACACATGATCCGTATTGTAATTTAACTATCCTCAATATGTTATGGTGCATTTGCGAATACATTTCTATTGTTTTTTGTTCTCTCATTAGATCTTCCAAGAATGGTTTTGGACTTGTCACAACTTGTACAGGAAGTGAAGCAAAGCTGTCAGTGCAATTGTGCTCAGGAGACAACTACCCCAGAGAGACGTCCCTCACCGATGTTACATGCTGCTCCACTTGTACCAGAGTCCTCTCTATGCCGACTACCCAGTCACCAGCTCCATCTCCGTTGGTTGTTCGAACATCAGGTACCCTGGGACAGCAATCTCCAGTTTTCGCCATCTCACAGCATACCACCGAATTAGATGTTGACCTTGTAAGTCATATGTTTTTTTATCGTTCATAATAATAAAAGGCTTTATCTATACTCCATTACAAACTCTAGCCCAATACAAGCATCTAGTCCGTCATTCATAATTCAGTCGTCGTCCATTAAAGAATATCCGCGTCCATAATCCAAAGACCTATTCCATATCCATAGGAATGTAATGATATATAGAGAAAGTTAAATTGGGATATCCTTACATAAGTACAATATGTTTCAAACAGTGATACCCGAAGAACAATTTTATAGTGAGTTTAAATACTGGTAGTCCAATAGGACAGTCCTATGGGATTGCTGTGGGAAAATGTCCTACAGGATCCCATAAGATTTTGCCTATAGGACAGTCCTATAGGAGTGAGTGAGTGAGTGAGTAGGATTTAACGTCGTTTTCAACATTGTTTCAATCATATCACGACGGTGCCTACATGTGCCAGAACACGAGAGTGTCCACAGTTCCTATTATTCTGGACACTGATCAGCCCAGTCAGTACAGCACCCGGTCACCCATCCAAGTATTGACCGAGCTCAACGCTGCTTAACTTCGGTGATCTGACGAGAACCGGTGTGCCCAACGTGATGCGCCTATAGGACTGTCCCGTAAGATCCTATAGGACTGTCCTATAAGATCCTATAGGACAATCCTATAGGACTGTCCTATAGGCAAAATCCTATAGGACTGTCCTATAGGACAATCCTATAGGATTTTTTGGTAAGGGTGGACTGTATTGTAATGGACTGTTTGTCTGGTACAGATGAGTAGCCTGGATTTGATTGGGATCTTGTGGATCTTGCATAGAAAGGAATTTCTTGTGTGACTCGGCGCCAAACTCTTTCTTTCCCATGAGTTCTTTTAATCAGGTTCTGTGCTCTCTACCATGCCGGCTGGTGGGATCACTATCATGTTCGTTGTAGGTGATGCCGTATTTAAACAAGTTGTTGATTAGTTTCTGAAACGTTTGTGGTCATATACGACTGTGGTCATGACGACGTCCGAGAATGCTCCGTATTCTCGGTTCTGAATGTTAGGTGTCGACGAATACTTTCCTGTACATGTCACTCGACAAATATATGTAGGTTTATTGTTTCGGTGGGAAATTTAAGCCGTACGACGTCGGACATTACAGGTTAGTGTTTCTAGGTTTCTTCCATTTACCCGGTTAACCCATTTTAAGGTGTTTGCTCCATCAGACGACCATGATGCTCATCCATTTACATCAGATGAGTTGTTTGGGCTGATCTGTCATCACAGCTTCCGTTGGCTAGCGTAGGGTATCTAATTCCGCTTAAGCCGAATGAACTCAGGAACAGTCTGTGACAATGCAACGACTGAATTTTAATACTGTCTGATACAGCAGGGGTTCAAACCGGTTGCGTCATCGATTCTGGGGTAGACCACGCTCTTCTGCCAGAGTTGCCTCTACGTTACTTTCAACACCGTGCTCATTCACCGAAGACGGGGGCGTGGTCATCCTCCATTGTTGTCTGGCGGATACTGTACAGAATTGTTCAAGGATTGTCTGTTCTTGTGCCCTGACAGTTGCTTTATTTGAAAAGGAGAAATGTCGTTATCATTGAGTTTTTGGCACATGTGCTTTCTTACCCTGCCATTTTCCGAGACGCTTGTCACCAGACAGGCCTTCGTTCTTGCACATTCTCTTCGTGATTTTTTTTCAAGTATATTTAAATCAACCGGATGACGTTTGAACCAGCAAAATTGGAAAATGTCTACGTCTACTGTGGCATTTGCCAAATAAAAAGGAAATTCGTTGTTTCAAAAATCAGAGGGACGGAGTCTTTTGTACAGGCTGTAAAAACGGATCGGACAACGATCGTGTTTTGCATTTTCCCATATTCACCTGTGCGCAATATTGTTTGACACTCGTTATATTCTAGATACTGAAGCCCAGAGTTGTCGACGCGCAATTTTACATCCCCACAAGAACAGTCACGATGTTCTTGAGCCCTCGCATGTGGAAATGAATTGAATTCGTCAGCCATAGCAAAATATGTGCCGTTGATGTACTCAGTTGGTCAAAAGCATACAGCATATGGAATTCTTCCGGAGTGATTGGCGATGCCTAAAATGGTGTGTTGCCCTTGCCTTTGCCTTCCAGTTCTTTTTGTCTGCTTCTTAGAACATCGCGCATTTTTGTGAACTCGATATCGGAAATTGGGGATTTCCTGTATTTTCCCCCTTGACATGGCGTTCAAAACTAGCCACCATGCCTCTAAGAGTGGTTGGTTCGTATTCGTTCCAGTCAACTTTTCTCACTAGTCCCCCTCCCCCCCCCCACCCTCACTTTTTGGGATCGCAATGTTATGTCAAGTTCAACAGTTAACATGGCCGATGTAGAGTTCAGCCCCCCCCCCCCCTTTTCAAATGTGCTTCGCGGCTCCTGAGATGGCTGGCAGTTTTCGTCTTGTACTTTTTTTCTCGAGTTTGTCGGCATGTCATCTAGATCGATGTCGTATATTTATATAAATGAAGTCGGTCATTTCCAGCAAGACTATTCGTAATTGTTCTTAGGCACCGTTTTCAATTATCGTTCGCGAATGAATCGTTTTTTTCGTCAAATTTTCTCGATGTCGCGATTTTCCAAGGCGCGAGGGAATGGTTTTTTTTCTTCAAAATAAACGATTCATTCGCGATCGCTGTTCGAATCGTTTTTTTTTTCTGTTGGCAATCGTTTTTCAATCGAGAAAATTCTCGCGAATAAAAAGCGATATCGCGATTCAATCGCTTTTTAATCGAGAAAATTTAAACGATTGAAAAAAAACGATTGAGGATTATAGCCGAAAGTAGTACGCCATTGGTTCAGCCTGACTGACCCGCACACACGTTCGAGTTTCTAACACTTCAGTCAGACTATATAAAGTTCGATCATTTTTTCTTCTTCCTTTTCCATTCTTTGCCTAGTGTAAAACTATAGCGTGTTTCTGTACAGTTGGCGGTTATATAGATACGATGGGGATATTGAAAGAAATTGAAAAAATATCTATACATATACATAGGAATAATGGTTATGCATATAATTATAACTTTATATTTACATATATTTTGCACGGGACACAGGCCCAGATATGGTCAGATTGGCTCATTTACACTTGCAATTTCGTCGATTTCTGGGTTTTAAAGCCGGTATTATTCCAGATTTCTTGTGTAGTATTTTTCGTGAACGTTTTTGGCATCTGTGCGGGCTGAAATTTTGAGTTGATTCGTCAGATTTTCGCTGTACGCGTGGTTTTTTGTCCTACGATCACCATTTTCCTTGTGTATATAGATGGCGCTGTATTGAATATAACATTGTCATACGGGGCCTTTGAGTCTTCGAAAGCACTTAATTATTAATATATAGCGCGGGCTATTTGTAAAAATTTTCACAACTGGTTAATCCAGTACGAGATGAAATTATATAATATTCAGTTGGTTCTTGGCTTGAGCTTCGCTTTGGAATCATTCATAGTTCATTTATCAAAATATAAAATTAAAATAAAAAGTATTGTACATATGCGAATCCAACCGTTATATGCGATTCAATCACCATTGTGATATGTATTTGATATAAATATGAAATCACTGCCGCGAATATTCTTATAATAAATAAAATTAACTTGATGGTGATTTTTTGAATTTACTCACATCTCAATAGTTTAAAAACTGTACCAAAACATGAATGGATACCCTTTCCTAATGTATGTTTTACAAAATATACATATTTAATTACACTATTTTTCACCTTAATTAACCTAGAAATTCTCGGCTGGAGGGCAAAGCTGTTCCGGGTTATCGCCATGCGCCCATTCACACCTCTATCAAGCATGTGCCGTAATCATTCTGATATAAATGCAATCAACGATGAACTCAACAGGAAGCATGGTACAGGTATATGTATAGATATTTCCAGCATACGCCCTACTTCGGCTTGTAGGAGATTATAGAACGTGAATCATATATATTATTCGGTTATCTTACGCATTTATACAGTATAGTATAGTAATATAGGTTTTTCCATCGACAAATCCGCAATCAACATTACATGTAGTTCCCAGTTCGCGGATAGAGCGGCGTACGACGGCAACACGGCCTATGTGTCAAATATCACTCCGCCTCACGATTCTCTCGCGCCTTGAAAAAAAACGATTCTCTCGCGATTGAAGATTCGCGATCAAGAACGGATCGCGCATGGGTAAACGATTCAAAAACGATATCGCGAGAGAATGGTTTTTTTCCAGAAAAGGTTCAATCGTTTTTTCTCATTTTTTTCTCGATATCCTCGCGACTGATTCGCGACTGATCGTTTTTCAATCGAGAAAATTGAAGAAAAATCGCGACTGAAGAAAAAACGATTAATGGAAACGATCCCTTAGTCTGGGAGCCAGGATCGGGTTTTGGGGAAATTGTTCGCCCCAGCGGCAAGATAATTTCCATCTATGTCTATGAGGGTTATTACCCAGGGTGTATGTAGAGTTCCAAAGTGGTGCAGTTTTTTCTTTAGCGGAAGACATGTCCCACTACAGGTATTAATTTTACTTTGTTGAAAATGGGGTTAGCTGTATTTTAAATCCATGCAGCTTTTTTCGTTAATATATTAATCATTAATAATAGCAGAGTTATATGTTATCAGGATTTGTTCCTGTATCACCACTTTTTGACGTCAATTGGGAACCATATCCAAATGTCAACTGAAATTGCTCCCACTTAAGAAAAGGGGGTACGTGTGTTCGTATTGCTATATCTCCCTTATTATTTAACCATTCCATGTAAGGGAGCGTGTCAAAAGTTTTGACGTTCAAACTAAAAGAATGCGTCAGAAAATGAACAGGTGAACGTTCTTTTTCTTCCAGCAAACGAACGTTCGACAGTCAGAAAATGAACACTACCCCGTCAGAAAAAATGAACGTCAGAAAAAGAACGTTCTTTTTTGAACGTTCAAATTATTATGTATGATAGCTGTCAGAAATCGCTGAAGGGCTCACAATACGGCTATCGTGTGTCGACTCTTATTAGAATGAAAAATAAAGCAAAACAAAACGAAAACAGAACACTCGAAAAGGCAGCGCAACTGTATTTATATTGCACTAGCTTTCGTAGGTATATAACCCACTTCCTCTGAAGAAGTACTTTCCTTCTTTCAAAGCAACTATTGCAAAGATTTGACGTTTATCTACAGCAAATTTAATGAATGTATTTAATATAATAAAAGTGGATCTTTCGTGCATATTCTGGGGAATTATTTACCGGGAACGAGCGACATATAGGAACTAACGCGCCGCGTGTATTATTTTTTGGGAGAAAACGAGATGAACTATATAATGTTAAACTTCGACAGAGAAATATCACCATACTGATTTGGTTTTATTAAAAGTCCGATGTGACCAAATATCGTAAAGAATGATACAATAATCGGGTGAACAAGTTGGTGAATTAAGCTCCTTAAAATGTTCGTAATTTGACGAAATTTGATAGACAAATAAAGACTTCGTTGTGATATCAAACCACACATTATTATATTACGTATTTGTATGATATTTATATAACAAATTTGATACATGGCATTCGACGGATGTTGATCGTGATTGTTAACTTATTTGTCAACCGTATATGCTAAACCCCTAGGTGTCCCCCATCGTCCTGTCTGACCTACTCTGTATATTGATCGTGCGTAACGCACGTGGGCCCCCGTCTGCCCAGGAGGCCCAGAAAGGGTGAGAGCTCAAAGTCGGTTGCATACAGAAACCTGCCTTGCGATGTATACTATAATGCGTGGAGTCAAATCTACTTTCCCGCAGCGCGGCCTTCCTCTGTTATAGAATTTATTGTAACTTACCATGTGCTTTGCATTGTTTATATACATGTATTCAGTGCATTCTGTAAAACCTAGAGTGGTGTGTCCGATGTGTGCGATTGATAATAATAATTTAATAAACGGATGATATATGGAAGGACAATGATAGAATTGTTTCTCTGGGCCTGCTTGTCCCGGTCACGGCTTCAGTGTTTTGTCGCCACCTATTATTATCTTAAATTATCTGAAATCGTTGAATGCTGTAAAATAGATAACTGTTAATTGATCTTTGTTTATATAAGAAAATACGTGTGTTGGCTTTTTTTGTTTCAAGTCATTTTCGCTGGCTATTCAAAATCCGCCGTTGATACCGACCGGTTCGATAAAAATGTTGTTGTCAAACAATCACAGTGCTAAAAGCCTTCAAAGCCAAGACAGAACAAGTTTGAATGAGGGTGTTGTGAAAATTATATACGGGACAAACAGGGACCACACATTAATTAACACAAAAACCCATAATACTGCAACGTTATTTTGAAACCCCCAATCGCCCCTTGCTGGTGAATGGCGCATCCCCACACAGAGCTGAATCCGGGCTTCAGAAGGGGCAAGGTATTCCCCAGGCAGTCACTTCTATGTTGTTACACACGATCTCATTTGCATATGAATAAGTGTCATTTCTAGTCTGGGTGAAACTTGCATGCTGCACGTGATGCAGTCCAGATTCCCTCTGTGGACTATAGTATTGGACCCTTCTATCTTGATTTAACAGGGAGTATTAGTGTAATTCCCTCTGCTGGTAACCTAACCCTCCCGCACACCCCTATCTTGACTTTGGATTCTTCCATTTGATGTCGATTTCTCTGAAGGACAAGCTGGGAAGCGTGGCAAGATCATTAAAACAAATATGCTCACAGCTGGACATGCTAAAAATAAACTAAACACTTCATTTGCAAGACTATCCCACACCAGACACCTCCAGGTAAATGTGAATACAGATTGTTAAACTGGTGAGAGGAGTTAGGACTCAAAACAATGTAGCCATTGACAATTTAAATATCAAAGGAGAGTCTGTCAAGACTTGGAAAGTAAGGGGCTCTGAGGGGTTATACTATTACGCCCTGCCATGTGAACACCTCAATCATTTCAATTTTGTTTCATATAAAGTGGACTTTAATGATGGTAATAATAATAATAATAAATATACGGCATCTTTCTCGAACATGCTATATGTTTGTGATCTTCATGTTTTAATACACAAACAAATAATGCTTGAGAAATGTAGACTGTATAGTCCAGATTTCTTATCAATCATGTGATTCTTCATAGCTTTATTGATCAGAATACGATATTAAAATCAACGTTATATGTACATCTGTTCAAGGGGCTTTCCGAGATGGCTCATTTTTGACAATAATAAATATAACGAATAGCATTTAGAACACCGCAAGATGTTAAATTAAATGGAAACGACAATATTATGCCGAGGTTTCAAATGTTGACAGTGTCATTTACGGCCTGCCAGGAAAATCCCGGGTGGCCATTTGATGTGCATAAAAAGCAATCTGGACCTGAAGAATATCACTATTTTCCCATACGAAAAAAATTAGTAGCGGTTTAGAAATCTGATGCAATGAAGGCGCACACACCTTACAACTTGATTTACCCGGGAACGGCAACCGACTTTGAGCTCTCACCCTTACTGGGCAGACGGGGCCCACGTGCGTTACGCACGATCAATATACAGAGCAGGTCAGACAGGACGATGGGGGGACACCTAGGGGTTTAGCATATACGGTTGACAAATAAGTTAACAATCGCGATCAACATCCGTCGAATGCCATGTATCAAATTTGTTATATAAATGTCATACAAATACGTAATATAATAATGTGTGGTTTGATATCATAACAAAGTCCTTATTCGTCTATCAAATTTCTTCCAATTACGAACATTTTAAGGAGCTTAATTCACCAAATTGTTCACCCGATTATTGTATCATTCTTTACAATATTTGGTCACATCGGACGCGGATATTCTCTAATGGACGACGGCTGGATTATGAATGACGGACTAGACGCTTGTAATTTTAATAAAACCACATCAGTATGGTGATATTTCTTTGTCGAAGTTTAATATTATATATAGTTCATCTCGTTTTCTTCCAAAAAATAATACACGCGCGTTAGTTCCTTTTTGTCGCTCGTTCTATAATTCCGGATAAATAATTCCCCAGAATATGTACGAAAGATCCACTTTTATTATATTAAATACATTTATTGAATTTGTTGTAGATAAACGTCAAATCTTTGCCATAATTGCTTTGAAAGAACGAAAGTACTTCATCAGAGGAAGTGGGTTATATACCTACGAAAGCTAGTGCAAAATAAATACACCTGAGAAAATGAACATGCGAAAACGAACGTGCGAAAATGAATGTCAGAGTGCATTGAAAAATGAACGTTCATTTTAAAATGAACGTTCAAAATGAACGTTCAAAAAAATGAACGTTCAAATATGAACGTTCGACTGTTCATTTCCTGACGCTGATGTGTAAAATGAACGGCCTGACGCATGCGGAAATGAACAGTCGAACGTTCAAATATGAACGCGTTCGCGTCAAAACTTTTGACACGCTCCCTAAACGTGATACAATATTGCTCCGTGCTACCTCGTGAATTGTTTTAATACCTAAGATCTTGGTTGTATCCCAATCATATGGTGTGTTTGAAGGTGGTATTCAAATGAAATTTTAACAGAAAAATATATTGCCTCTTGAAAAAACGTGTAAGTGTGATTGAATTGTCATATCTTTCTTAATAATGACCATATCCGTTGGAAATTCATTATAATTCATTCAGCAATTATGTCTTTGGCATATACAACCACGATTCGTTTTTGTATTCCAACCTAGTATGACATACTTGGGGGAAAATGGGGGTATGTGTAATTGTGTTGCTATATCCTTCTTATTACTGATCTAAATATGTCTGTATATCGTGATATAATTCTCAACATTACTTAGCATTGTTTTTAGTTAGTACTTTTGTTTTATCTTTCAACCGCATGATGTAATTGGAGATTGTATTCAAATTTCAGTTCAACAAATCTACTTCGTCTTTTAAAGGGGTTTATGTGTAAATGACCCGCTACATACTTTTAAATAATGATTTGGGCTGTCTAAACTGCCTCATTTATCACCAAGCAGTGGAGGGCGAAGATATTTATTAGCGGAATAGTTTTCCAAATCTATAACGTCAACTGTTGACCATATTATACCTCATATAAATTTGTAATGTTTTCATTGGTTGACAGCCGGTCACGTGTCATTCTACAAATTGTGATGCTCAGTGATGATGCAGTCATATCTTGCCTTAACGTTGAATATATGTTATGTACCACGGCAGAGCGTTAAACATGGCATTTATTCCACGGCGACATCTATCGGACTAAGAGTTGCCTCTCATCGTGCGCGCGCCAACATACTCCCCGAAACGAAGATTGATGTGTGTATGTCGACCTGATGTGTATACGTCGGCTCGTTGGTGATATAAATTAGTGAATGTGATTTGGTAATTGACTGAAATAAATTTGGCATCTTTTCAAAAGGTACGTAAGATCACCGAGATCGTTACTCTTCCAAATTATGCGATTGAGTCGACAAACAAGCCGAGGTCGAACAGTTGATCTTGACACGGCTTTTTGAAAGCAACAACGGTCGCGCAGGGTTGAACACGATATAGTTATTTCACCGTACCATCCTCATTCACATAATTATAAAGTCCAATTTTATTCAAATATGACATTCGGTATAATAAAACAACTATTGCGTGTTATAGAGTGGGACATCGTGATGTCCCACTCTATAACAGGCAATAATTGTATAATATCAAGACGAAAACGTACTCGTGGGTGCTGTTTGGGGGTATGTTTTATTACACGACAATATGTTTTCAATACTGATCCAATCTGCATGGACTGTGTCGTGTATCAGTGAACATTGTTATCATACTTTTATCATATATAACAGATATTCGTTTTAAAATAAAAACTGAACAAACTATGTTCTGTTAAAAATATGGGAAAGCATGGCATATACGTGATGGGTTCAGCACATTTTCTTAATAAATAGTTCGACTGTATCTGTTTTACTATATATTTCTTAAGAACATCTGTATTAGTTATTCAGAGAGTTAGTAATTGTAGTTCAGCTGTGTAGCGCTTTTATGTCAAACGAGTATTAATGAGACTTGTAAGAACCACACAATGAGTGATACAATAAATCCCGGTCTCTTTAGTGTCATTGCTAAATTCAAAATGTCGGCCCTGACCATCGTCAGAAATGTTAATTTTTTCATGAGTCTAAGGGTAATTGGTTCATACGCCATGTAAGCATCACGAGACAATGCATACAATAGCCAAGTTTGGGGTCAACAGTGTGTCTAGACTTGTGCCTTTTCAGCGACACAGACTCAGGCAATACATTCCTACTGAAGTATCTACCGGGAAATTTCAGATCTCACTGTACACCTCCAGCTTCGTCAAATTTACTGCAACAGTTTCATATTGAATCACAAGCGTCTGGTCCGTCATTCATAGTTCAGCCATCGTCCATTAGAGAATATCCGCGTCCATAATCCAAAGACCTATACCATATTCCATATAACAGTATTAGCACCAAATTCAAAAAGACAATCATAGCAAACATAAACGTAGGCTTGTTTCCTGCAAGTTTTCAATGATGCCGGCAAGACATCATGATGCTCCAAAAATAGCAAATCCGTGTCGCTGATAAGTATTCTTAATCCATAATATTCGTTTTAAAGTCGTCATCTAAAGAATGATGTATCTCAGTTACGCTTTGATTGTGTCTGTTCATATGAGTACCATGAGGATCTTGAAGAACGGATTCATACGGCCACTAGCCCCGGGTTAAGCGGAATTAGACACAAGTTACGAAACGTAACGCCATAGATCTTGCACGCTACGCTCGTATTTTGCTATCAGCATGCGATATGTATCGCCAAATTTGAGAAACTTTGAGCGGAGGCGCTTGGTTGTGTAGCCATGTTTTATAAGTTTCTGCAACAATGTTTTGTGACGTTGATTAAAATCGTCACATTTAACACAGGATCTAGAAAATGCTACTAAGCAGGATACGTTTCAGCTTGTTTAAGCTTTCTATTGGAGATTCGTCGATAAATTACGGAAAAATCATTGATCTTATTCAACATGCACACTCGTCAAGTAAATATTCACCGCATTGCTAATCAATCAATCTGCAAAAGGCAAGTGATTCGACATCTTTTTTCTTATATTAATTAATAATGATGCTGAACTGATTCTTGATGTTTGACTCTACATCTACCCTGGTTGATACCCGCAATGGTAATATAAAGTAATGATATAGATGAAAATTATCTTCCCGGTGGAGTGAGCAACTTTCTAAAATAAGGCCTTTTTTCAACTTGTCTCCAGATTGTATAGGGAAAGTTGCGAAAACGTTGTGCCGTCCAATTTCGCTGGTTATTCCAGTATAATTTGAGATAACAACAAACCTAGAAATTGTTCCCGGCCGATGATAAATCCGCAAAATAATACATTTTTCCCCGAGACAATCGACCGTTTGGCCGATCGCGAAACACATGTTTTTTTATGGCGTACACAGTTTTACAAATGCTCATCGAGTGCTTCCGACTTGTTGATTACACGCAGACGACAAACGTAGTCCGTGACGTCACGGCTTGACATCACAAGCATGGCTAGACGATTTTTCTACCATGGCTTTCTAAGATGAGAAATCACCATGTGTATGAGAAATGTAGTGCCATTGCTTTTCATAGCAAACAACTGTACTGTAATTTTATACATCAAAATGTTATATTTTAATCCCACCGCCTTTCGTCAATATAACGAAAGCTGTGCTGGTATCTGTTAGATCGGACGATGTTAAACTCGGCAGCTATAATTAGTCTAGATGATCTAAATATCAGCCAAACTTTTAAATCCTGGAAGCGCATGCTACTTACCCCCATACAATAAACACCAATGTCAAAATATACGCACGTTACAATAAGCTTAAACTGGTAATAACGACCAGCGGTATTGTCTATAAATTATTTCATGAAAATCACAGTCGGGTAACAACTAAATGCACATTTCGAGATAATGATAATCAACTTCTTTATTTGCTTTTCGTTGTAGCTACTTTCAGCGTATTCACAACTAATGTACCCAACAGAATGGGGAACAAATCTTTTCTTAAATGTCAAAATGCCTACATTAACAAACGGATTTTAATAGAGAGAGATACATCACTGCCCCGACAGTACCCGTATGGATTTTCAGATGTGCGTGCTGCGTTGGGCTTCCTGACCAATGGCGAGAAAATCATGACACGTTCCTCATTAGCCGCGCATCAATCGATCGGACGACGTAACTTTTGGCAGAAGTTAAGATGCATTTGACGATGTAGCATTTATCCTCATTACACACGAGTAGGCGACCGTGGTGGGCAAAGGTGATGGCACGATAAGGCGGGATTTTGGCCTATACGTGGTGCGGTTGAAATCGAAAAAAATAAAATGTCCTAAAAATACTTATGTTTTAATGTAACGGCAAGAGATAATATAAGTACACAATATGTGAAAGTTTTAGTGCGATTGCTTTATGATTACAGTTACCACATGAAACTGAAATCCACAGCTTGTGCTATTTCGTACAAAAGGGACAAAATCGAGTCATTCAGACACGCGTTTAGACACGAAGGACCCCTTGGACCAGAACGCCATTTAACCTGGTGTTGTGTGGTAACATTATATTCCCACTGCTGAAAGATCTTTTTGGTCCAAGGAGTCCTTCATACTAAAAATCGAGAAGTTATGATTCATAACGTTTGAAGTTTTCGTAAGTAGATTAAAATGACAAAATAGCTTGTTGCAGTTGTTCGTATGTCGTGGTGTAGTTGATACGCCCGTTGGATCACAAGCGCCTTCAAATTTTCTTTTCCGAGTTCGAATTCCCGGAGGGCAACATGTGTGACATCGACAAGTTATTTCTCAATCTTTCTCATTTTTGTAAAAGAAAATTGCATTCAGTATATCTGAAATAAGATTTTAGACTATCATTATGAACCAATTAAAAGTAAAATAAATATTGTTTACCGATGACACGATACCGCGTGAATGACACGATACCGTGTAGACATTACGGGTCAGTCTAACGTTGAAATCGAACGATCAGTCGCTACCTGTTATAAATATATTCGCCGAAATTGTGTATTTATTCTCCAATATGTGCATGTAAAATCGACTGCAACGTGGTGAAATAATAACGCCTTGGTACCGAACATATGTGATGCTATCATGTTTCACCGTAACATTCAGTTGATTGACAGTTGCCGCCGACGACAAGTTGTACATTGCATTGTGATTGACAAATGGAGAGAAGAAATGTACATTCCTAGGAGTCGGCTGGCTGTGGGCAAAAAACCCGCCTTACAATACCATCTCCTTTACAGCTTGGTTAACGCTATTCCGAAGGCCCCGACAATACTAATTGCACGCACTTTTTCAACTTTATCTAACGGTTTAATATCTCGCTCGCATTAAACGTTGCCCGCCTCAATATGTAATATCTCGCTCGCATTAAACTTTGCCCGCTTCAATATGTCATATTTCTGTATGTACGAGAATTTGTACATTGCACTTTGCTATTTTGTCTTAATTGTCATATCGACTGGTCAGAAAAACAGCAAGCAAGTATAAAAAAGCCTATTGGAATATCTTCTGCAAACATCGTTGACGACTCCGGTCGCGTTATACCAACCCCAGATCAGATTAAACGTCTTAGATGAAGACCACCTCGATATCCACCCAATATCCTGTTGATCAATATTACCTCCCTTTAATTGCCAGCTTTCGCTTTTAACGATCTTTCTGCTGACCATTGATGCTAATTATTGGCTTGTTCAGCATAGTGTTTAACGAGTTGGGAATTCATCCGGTGAACGAATACAGATGGAATAAATGCATCCTTATGTATTTGCAAAGTTGTCGCGGTTTTCCAGTATCAGTTATAATTCAAGATAATGATCGAAACGTTTAAAGTTATATCGTTCAACTGAATGAGTTATCGATCTAGAAAAAAATGAAGACATTTGCACACCATAGGTTACTTTGCTATGCATTTTGTCAATAAAAAGTGCATTTCAGCGTATAAAGGTAAACAAAAGAATAAACCGCGATGGCATCCACAATACCGTACTTTAAGGGGGATGTATAGACCTACCCGAAAATGTGATTTATCAAAATTTTCCACTCCTTGTCAGTGTTTCGGCGATATCTTCCCGATGGCTTTGACTATAGTCATAAAATTCGTCAATCTAAACAGGAGGAAGATATTACAAAAAGAACAATGGATAAAAATAATTTCGTTTTTAACATTTATTTTATGCATTATTGTAGTGAACATGACGAGATAAGCCCAGTTAAGTATTATAACAACCCAAAATGCAGCTTCAAATTGATCTACAATTGCCAAACACAACCGGAGCGATATTAGCTCAATACAAAGTCAAATTCACCTAAGAAATGTAAAAATATGAAATAAAAAAATTAATATCGGAAACGTTTTGATTAATGTTTCACTTGTATGTACAATTTAGAGAAAATAATGGTCCAGCACTATTGCTTGACACTTGCCTACGGGTATTGGTACTTAACTGGGGTTTGCTCGATTGACAGTCATATTGAGTGTAATAACGTAAAAAATAAATGTAAATATAATACTATATTTTAACAGTTTTCATTTTCTAGTATCCTCCTCTCTTCTGGATTGACAATTGGGTAAATTTGTTGGCCTTAATCCAAACTAGTGAGAAGATATCGCGAAATTTCTGGTAAGGGATGCCAAAATTTTATTAATCAGATTTTCGGGTAAAAGTCCCTTGATGAATTCTAACGTCATCATGTTTTCTTTAATATATATTCCATTGATTATTTAAACTTGCAGTAAAATCTACCAGCTGTTAATAATGTTTAGGGAGTATCATTTTCTTTTCCTTTGTCAAAGCTAGACTTGTGATCGCGTTTCCTTCCTGTGCAAATGTCAAACCACTAAAATAAAATGGATAGGAGGGATAGGAAACTGCTGATTCACTGATATCGGTGCATTGAAGACGACGATGTCTCATTTGCAATACTGAAAGATGCATGTGGTGACGCACGTCATTGTAACCCAATAGCTTAGCCAGCGAATGCAGTAGGCTTACTCACTAATTTCTACTTAGCCTGACATTCTGAATACCCCAAACAATGCTAAATGTCATGGCCTTTCATACAGGCCCAATGATTTACTTATATCTCGTTCGGATTTCAAGCCTGTATGTGCCCACTTACTATGTCTTACTGAGATTGAGACCAATGAGATTACCTTTCGTTGACACTTGTAATCTATCACTGAAATTTCGGGTCCCAAACACCTTTTTAGTCTGCTTAGATGAAGAGCACCACCGATAGATCATCGGAAGTACAGTACCGGTACCCGGATGATTTTTTTTCACTCTATCACATTGCCTGCTATACAGATATGTTACCGTTTTACATATGTCACCGCAGCCATTACATGATATCATCACGAGGAAAAACTTTTTTTGTACATTTACATCCTATTGAACACTTGTTAACAAAGATTTCATGACTTCTATTCCGAGGGCAGCACTAGAGTCGGAAAAGACACCAGCCTCCATAACACAAAGCACCCGGTTGATTCTCTTGACACGTTCTTGCTAACCGCTTTGTCTTGGTCCATAATTTCTGATCATTCACGCATACGAGGTTATATGCTTGGAAATGCAAAAAGAAAGAACTATAGAATGAAAAAAATATTACTCAAATTTATAGATTTCTCGTCATCTAAGTAAACGTCTACATTTTGTACATTGAGGCATTGAAAAAAACTAAATGTAAACATATGTTATATTTTATAAAATTGCCTATAAATGAAATAAGTACAGCAAAGGCGGTCTTTGTGTATGGAAGAGTACTAAAAAACAATGAATAAATGACGACCACTACTGTCTGATTGTAGCTAACTAGTTTCACCGCTTATTGACGTCTTTTCAAAGCTTTAATGATCACCAAAACAATAAACCTACATATATTGTTAGTGACATGTACAGAGGCCGGGCCTCGAGGACCAACAGTCCACCAGCAGAATCCTACCATATACAGGTACTAAATTGCACGAGGTTGGGAAACTGATGACATCTGGGATTAGCAGCCTGAAAATCATAAGTATAGCTTTAATAATAAACGGAGAATCGGGGTGTAAATCCTCATACTCAAATAAACAGTCACGGGGTTAGATTCCGGGAAGATTAAATAATATCTGGTCAGATTACGGTCAAATTAACTGTTTCTAATAATAGCGTTTTTTGCACATTCTTCACATGCGCAAGTCCATTCGTATATACATATACTTGTGTTGACCATCTTTCCTCACATCCATGGCTGGAAGCTGATCTGCGAATTCTCATATCCAATAAATCCAGTTAGCCTTAAACGATGTTATTGACCGGATAACTTCCTACCATTCATAGAATAACCATACCTGGCCTTCGGCGGGGGAGGAGGGGGGCGTTGTCTTTTATTCAGGAAAAACTAATCATTCTCGGTAGTTTTTAAAAGTCGAAAACTAAAAATTTCGAAAAATCGGTAAAAAAATAACCGAAAAATAGCGTCATTGTGACGTCATCATGGCGGCCATTTTGGATTTGTTTATTTTTCTACATTTTCGGTTAACGCTTGACCCGACGATAGTGTGTGATATATTTCAGAGCTATAGCCTTGGGGAAGGGATAGCGAAAATATACATGATATATAAGGGCACTTTCTGCCCCTCATCAGGCTGCATTACATACAAAATCGTCCAGCCCAGATAGGGTGAACTCGATTACCCACATCCTGTACACATATTATTACATCAGACAATCGATGTAAATTATGCAATTACGGGTGCTGCGTGGAATAGAAGACAGGATATGTTTTGTGTAACAACTTTGAAAACACAAATGTGTGCCATTTATTTATCTGTTTTCCCTGTTTTTATTTCTATTATTTTGGTTCATACGCCTCTAGCTCGGGGAAAAATGCACAACAAAAGGCTGGTGATTATCTAGGATTGCGCCTGATGTACACATATGTGTACAGTATGTGTACAGTTTTAAAACTATCGTTGGAGGCGGCATATTGAATGAGAATTGGTAACAACGGCACCCAGTTTTGTTCGAATATTAAAATGGCTACCACGAATTACCCCCAGGCATTAAAAGGTCGTAGATACAGCCAAACTTTCGCCAGTCATTTCCAGCTGGTCACCGTCGCCAGGCTGTACCGTGCAGTCCACAACTGAACAGAACTGGCAGGAAAGGTCTCCTTACAGTTCTGTGCATTTACAAATGAACCAGTAACTGGGTGCTTACTGGCAGGTACTGTTCAGTTACCAGACGGTACTGCACGGTTACCGCCTGGTTACTGACAGGTTATTCACCTGATGGTTACCTGTATTTACCGACCAGGTACCATACAGTAATAATTTGGTAATCGTCCAGTTGCCAACTGAACACTATACTGACGTCGCTCAGCGGATGGTAACCAGCGGATGGTAACAAGACCTTTCCTGCCAGTACTGTTCAGTTGTGAACAGCACAGTACTGGCTGGTGAATATTTCGCTGTGTACTCCACCTGGACTTCAAAATTTACGAAGAAAATTATGCTTTCTCCAGGTACGATTACTTTGGTGAATACCTGTTTGCATAGGTGCAATTGTGGCCTTTAGCTATTATTATGGGTGGCAAAAATCTCCACCTGATTGAGTAGAAGTTTCTTCGAGTTGACAATGTACTTCTGTCACACAACCTTCGCGCGGGTCTTCACGATCACTTAAGATGCCCTAATATAATATAACCTGTTCATAGCTTTAATACAATTATTTGATTCTCCGATTTTATAAGTAAAACCGGTTATTTCTGGAAAACGATCATCACGAAGGTTTGACAATTGACCCGATTTTTCTGAACAAGGTAAAGCAAAACGTTACGCCTCAGTCCTCCGAATGTTGTTTTGATTGCTGAGATATTAATTGGAGCAATATGCAAGAGGTGGGAAAACAGTTGACGACGTCTGGCGACTAAAACAACCATATGACTCCACACGAAAGCTTCCCCCAGCACCTCACATTCAGACCCGAGAATAAGGTGGACTCTCAGACGCAACCTGAGTATAATGTTCACCCTGTGACCATCACATTTGATCCCATTTTGTTCATTCGGGGAAACTGGAAAATGAGACACAATTATATTGTTGAGGGTTGTTCTACTACACAAAGTTAACAATTTAAAGTAACATTTGGTTTTTCCCGAGAAACATTTGAAAATGGAGGCTCAGTTTATAAAATGAGAGCATTTAAGTTATTATAACTTTATAAATATCGATCTCACAAACAATATATTCGCATAGTTGCAATCCCATAGAAAAAAGCTTTCCAATAATGTTGATACGTAAATTGATCCTGTTCCTAGTTCTCACGAGAAAACAACAAACGTCAACAGGTGTGTTCAAGTTCAGATTGGTCACAAATCCTTAATATATATATTCTATCGAATTTGTTATTTCCACAGCAAATGTACCAAACTTTATGTAATCTTTACATGTTTTTTTTTCTTTGGATGATTACAGTTTCTTGCATTTTTCAAGGTTATATGTGATCACGTTTCGTTGTACCATTTCTTCTCTCCGAAGATGCAGGTACATACATAACTGACAAGTCATTCGTTCGCAGCCTCACGTTCTAGATATCGTGGAAGGGGGGGGGGTTATAGACTGATTAATTACAGTCTCACATTCATCTGAGATCAGGAATCTTTACACACTGGTGGATATAGCTCACTTGTATTGAATAAATACAGATGGTGTCAAATGTTGACAACATATTCTTATCGAATGCATATATTTTAAGATTGTAAGAGATGCTTTTTACCGAGCGACTACTTCGGAAGATCTTTTTAGTCGGGTGAGGAGGATTGCATCTTGGGTTATTTGAGAGAAATCGGGCCGTTACATAAGTTTTAATGTGTGTATGTTTTAATGCGTTGGATTACTAAGTCAGTGACTTCATTACTTAGAATTTTGTTTGATCGTTGCTATATAACTGAAATATTGCTGAACGCGACATTAAACCTTAATTCTCTCTCTCTGTCTCTCTCTCTAAATGTGGAGTTTGCTTCATTCGGATATATTAAAATCAATACCTCGTTGTGCTTACAGTTAAATTGTGAATATGGCGATCTCGATGGACCAGTTATTGTGGTATCTGGGTACACCAGGACGATATCAGATTGCCTTGTGTGTATTACTTGGTTTCAATTATTTTCAGGTTCCATTCAACCATCTTTCCATGGCTTTTTTCGGTGCGGTCCCGCTCGGCTACCGTTGTGGCCCGACGGGAACTTTTGGTTCTAACGCTTCTGTGTATGCTATGTACGAACCCGATGAGATGGGAGCGTGTTTAAGTTACGGGACATCCCAAACCAGTACCGCGAATTGGTGTGCTGTTCGTGAGAACTGTACCGCTTGTGATGCCATTACCCCGCTCATTATGGAGGATAGAGAATGGACGATAGTAGCCCAGGTATGAGTGAATGTACATCGTATTTCCATTACATACTTCAAAATATTCTCTTAATAGTATTTAGCTTGCTGGAAACAATCACACGGGGATACATATTATTTATCTATTAGTTTAAAATATTCAGTATTGTGTGTCACGATGATGAATTAGTTGAAACCTTAAATGAGTATTTTCATACAAATCCGTATTATTATGCAAATAACAAACAATAATGTATACTCGGTTTACAAATTCTTTGGTCAAGGCCTTTTTGGGTCGCAATATAAATTAAAGGTATGTGATAACCGGTGCATCAGTATACATGCGGCAGAACTGAACATTTAAAATTCTCAATAATTTTGGGTCAAGCTTCATCCGTAACACAATCCAACATGACGGCTCTGATGACGTCACACTGACGTCCATTTCCCAGAAGGTATTTTGTCCGATATTTCGAGTTCTTTCTTCATATGATTTTTCTTCGTGAAACAGTGCATGATAGATTGGTGTTTAATAATTTAATGTCAAATAAAATAATTTTTGCCCACTTTTATCTGTAGAAAAGCAACCATTTTGAAGAAATATGAAAAACGTCAGTTTTCTTGCACCCTACCTGAACGCCATTTTGAATTTACTCACGATCCTCTGCTCAAGGAGTTATGCAAACAGAATATATGTGTGTTTAAAAATTACAAATTGAACCTCAACCCACTGTATAAAAAAGTTCCTTTGTGATTTTTTGTTAGACCATTCATATACGCATCCTTCTAGGGTAGGGCTCTAGTCTGAAACATGGATAGGTAGTGTGCTAGACGCAGTTCCATGGGATCAGAGAAATTCTGAAAAAAAAGACTCAGAAATCCCGGGGTAGGGGTAACACATTACATCATATTCTCTACTTCAACGACTTGTTTATTTCACGTAAGGCCTGAAGCAAAGTTTGCTTTGATTGGCAAAAGCTAGTCCCAATTTTAGGGCAGTAGGTCATTACCTTGATTTTGAAACCAAAAATAGAGTATGTGTTCCTCAATTTTAGCTGCGTCACTTGGGATGGCACCGATATTAACAATTTACAGCCAGAGATTCTCCACACACATATGCCAGTTTTGACGAACAAATTTCATCATCTGCCTTCACCAATTTCTTTTCACGATTGTTCATATACCAATCCAATATTGAATAAACTGGGAAATTAGGGGTTATTGTCACCACAATGAACGTGTACCAACATTAGATGTCATTGTGAAGGTATTTGTATGGGCTCTGGTCTACATTGTTCGAACAATTTCAATATGTTAAACCAGGTATGTAGGTCATTTAGTCAATATGTTTATCGAGTCGTCTAAGTACCGTCCATTATGCATTATGTCGAATTAATTTTAGAGCACATATTAGTGTAGATGTTTGTATGCCTTAGTCTGTGTTATGCAATGGAACATATAAATAATAAAGCGATCGGTTTACCAACAAGTATTTTGTAAAATAATTCTATTATCTACATAGAAGTAATTCATGTCCAGAACATTCACAACTCCGAATTAATGGGCTGTACCCATCAACCCGATCTACAAAATAGGCGTTTAATTTTGCTAGCTAATGCCATGGGAGAAGACCACAGCAGAATACCAGATTGGAGTGATATGCAAGAGGTGTCACAGCTGTCTTTGTCATTGTCGTGGGAGAACAATTCCACAGAAAAATACCATATTGGAGGGATATACATGAAGAGTCACAGCTGCCCTTTCCTCTGCGTGTTAACTGGCAAAATTAATGCATACCATTAACTGAGCTTTGTAGACAGTACGGTGACCTACCGACCTATATAACACACACCAGTCCGTAATGTTTCCTAATCATATAGACCATAACCAATGCACATACCTTCACATTGATATCTTAATTGCAGTATTTGGTCAATACATTTCTGTTCGCGTCGAATATTGTGACCCATCTAAATTTCAGGTTTGTTCAAAATTAAGTCGTTATGTGAACCATCTCTGGAAGAACTAGTTGACTGCAGGAAATTCATCAAAAACTGGAAGATGGCCTCTAGAGGATCTGCAGATGTTAACTTTTAATATTTTTGTCTTTTCGGGTGTATACAACTGACAGTAGGACAGACATACCCTAATTTCCATTTAAAATCAAGGTAAACACCAGCTGACCTACAAAACAGAAAGGCTTTGGCCCACCAAGAATTTTTTTCTATCGGATGGTAGCACAAACACATACTTCTATACTGACTCCTTGCATATAAAGCAGTATAACTGGGGAAAAAACGGTGTGAATTGTGAACCCTACCCCTTAATATTTGCGTTTTTTTAGAATTTGGCTTTGGCTATAAGTGCCTTTAGCACATCACCTATCCATGTTAGATACTGTCCCACTCCCGCTCTTCTAGGATGCGTCTAAGTATGGTCTACCAAAAATTACTAGCGTATCTACTTCCGATTAAACCGGTGCTACGGGCCTTGTGGATACTTCATAGCCTCCACATGAACATTTGCAATAAAAGCGTGACTGAGATACTGAGGCTACCTCCGAGAATCCACCGTGTTCTCGGATCTGAATGCGAGAGACCGAAGAAAGCTTTCCTGTGGAGTCATATGGTTGCTTTTTAGTTACCAGACGTCGTCAATTTTTCCCACCTCTTACATATTGCTCCAATTGTGATTTTTTTTTAGAAATATGCAGCCAGTATACTTGTCTATAGGGTCATATGACTTCTTGTCAGTACTACGGCATTGTTTTCTACCACCCTTACAACGCTGCGTTTAATTAGCATCATTTGTAAAATAATCAATGCATTACAAGCGTCTAGTCCTTCATTCATAATCCAGCCGTCGTCCATTAGAGAATATCCGCGTCCATAATCCAAAGACCTATTCCATTTTCCATATAACAGTATTAGCACCAAATTCAAAAAGACAATCATAGTATACAAAAACATAGGCTTGTTTCCTGCAAGAGAAGCGGTCAACAGTTTTCAATGATGCCGGCAAGACATCATGATGTTCCAAAAATATCAAATCCGTATCGCTGATCAGTATTCTTAATCCATAATATCTTCGTTATAGAGTCGTCATCTAAAAAAGATGTATCTCAGTCACGCTTTGATTGTGGCTGTTCATATTAGTACCATGAGGATCTTGAAGTACATGGGTTCATACGGCCCCTAGCCCCGGGTTACGCGGAATTAGACACAAGTTACGCAACGTAGCGCCATAGATCTTGCACGGTACGTTCGTATTTTGCTATCAGCATGCGATATGTATCGCCAAATTTGAGAAACTTTGAGTGTAGGCGCTTGGTGGAATAGCCCTGTTTTTTAAGTTTCTGTACTTAATGTTTTGTGACGTTGATTAAAATCGTCACATTTAACACAGGATCTAGCAATGCTACTTCGCTAAGCGAGATATGCAGTATACGCCATATGCAGGTCCCACTGGAATATTACTGTCCAGAAAGGGATAGTTTACGATGTCAAAATTGTAATCATCTCTTTTGTCATAAAGTCGACGAGAGAGAATGCCCGCTTCATTTTTATAGAGATATAGATCAAAATATGATGTGCCTGTAAGGCTATCTGTAGTTTCCTTCAAATTCAGTAAAGGTGGATATATATCAGCTGTAGCAGCTGTTTCTGCAGATTCGCTTTCATATCCATTCTCTCCGGAAACTATCACGTGAAATCGCATTTAAATGCTCCCAAAGCTTCGCATAAAAGATTTACGTGCGTTTAGTACAGTATGGTTTTTCCTATGGTTATGAAATGTTTATCTTATTACTCATCTTCTTATATTGATTTTGCAAGATCATGATCTATATCCAATTCAGTTTTATGAGCGGCCTAGAGTCGGACAGTGTGAGATCGGGAATGTAAAGTATAATGGTCAGAGATTAGAATTTCATGTATGCAACACAATCATGTTTCTCTCGTGCAAGAAATCATCTTGCGTTTTTGTTATCATCTTGCGTTTTTGTTATATTTACGCATTTGAAATTGGTACCGTCACACGAAATAAGTTTTTCAATTATTGACGCGGAAATTGTATTGCTGACGAAGGCTGGATACAATGTCGGTTATGATGCTTGTATGAACACATTTCTAATGTAACCTTACTGTATTATTCGATTATTTATATTTTAAGCAGCAACCTAATCAAAGGTCATGGACGCTTCTAAGTATCCTCTAATGAGACCCAGAACAGAGATATGCACAACATGGTGATATATGCTATATGCTATTAAACTGCCAGAAAGAACCTTTTAACACGCTGCCTGTTCTGTTCGCTTCTGAAAATTGCGCAACAATATATTGATTTAAGTTAGACCGCTGTTGTTTATAATAGTATGGAAAAGTTTTAATTTGTGCATTCGTAATTGCAATGAGTAAAATCACTGACATATTCATATGTTTGTGTGAATTTTTCAACTCTAGACTATTTTAAGGGGTCTGATTTTTAAACATATTCATGTAAAAGTCATATAAATTGTTTTAAACTTTTTTTCTTATATTCTCACTATTTGAAGATAATCACAATGCGTATCAAAATTCACGAAATTGGATGGAGGTTGCTGCGCAAAAATCTCGACTATTACACTTTCGGAAGATATCCCCACATTTTAACCTAGGAAGGTGCGATAACCAACTAGGGAAACTGGTAAAACCTGGGAAATTAGCAACAAGGTCGAAACTCGCCAACGATCTACTTAACCTGTCCAGCATTCACTCAACACTAGTATTCATTTGTTTAAACATCTTTATCGTCATATCCTTATAGCACTTAATGCTGGTGGATTTATATATCGTCAATATTAAGCGTCTTCTGTAGCTTCGTCTATTCTATTTTTTTGTTATATACCGGCAATTTGTTGCGCGAAGCTACTCCCTTCTGTTTCCCGAGCCAAATTCATAGATACATGGAGAACCAAAGAAAAGTCCACGAACACCAACTGGAGATAGAAATCCAATTGAAATGAAAAAGCAGAGGTGATTAACTGAACGTGTGATTTCGTGTTTTGAGAATATTTCTCTTGGCTCTCAGTTCGACTTGGTTTGCGATCGGAATTACCTTACTGGCCTGGCAGCGTCCATCTACTTTTTGGGGGTGACACTTGGAGGCCTGGTCTTTGGTTATTTAGCCGACGCTTTTGGAAGACTGCCTGTCCTAATCGCCACTCTCTATATACCCATCTGTGTTGGTATTGGTCTGTTCTTCGCCGACTCATATATTCTCTTCGTCATTCTCCGTTTTATCCTGGGATTTTTGATGCAGGTGAGACTATATTCTATTAAGTGTCCTCACTGGATCACTCCAAATGTATCAAGATTAGTATATTGCGAAATATCGCGAGTTCATGGCAAGCATAGCGCGCGAAGGTGTTATACCTACCAGGGCTGGGCGATTT
>JAVTVY010015891.1:0-69926 GCA_036873755.1 Hanleya hanleyi
ACCTATAGATTATGTTTATTATTATTATATGGCTTAGAGGTTTTTTTTAGGGTAATGTGAGGGTTTTTTCTCCCCGTGACGTGCCCACCGCCTCGTTTGCTACCTTGCGCCGTCTAAAAACACCGCCATTTTACAAGTAATTAATTAAAATTAATTAAGTAATTAATTAATTTATTTGAAATACTAGTACCCATCCTCCGTATGGCAGAACTGTACAACCCAGAACAAGTCTAGACATGCCTTGATCACGTGATCGTCATTGGGAAACCCCCACTGGGGAATCCCCTCCCGTGGGAAACCCCCACTGGGAAATCCCGCCCCAGTTCCGCCTCAAAAGTAGGTCAATGATAAGGAATTTGCTCTTTCTATACTACTTACCGTTCTTCTGTTTAACCGTCATATACACATTTGCAATGTACGGTAGCTTGTGCATTGAACATGATAATTGGGACATTAACGCAGTAAATTTTACGTTCCTGAAGTTGGAGAGCGTGATCATGATCTGGAATACCCCGTGACAATAAATATAAAACACCAATCAAACAATAGAAGTTACATGTATTGTGAAAATTGCTTCTATGGTTTATATTGTATGGAATCACTGCTGACCATGTGAGCACGAAATCCGTGTTAGGAGATGATATAATGTAAATTCATTACGGTATATGTTATCTTCCCAATTTCTTTTCAAATTTGCCTTTCCAATCTATTTTATGTGGTATTATTTGTTACGGCGGGAAGTGCATAAAAATACGAAAATAAGCCAATGTACCAACTTTGGTGCGCCATAAATCCGTTTTCGTGCATGTGCAGCCCTTCATTATTTCGTGTCTTATAATTCAGCATGTATAGGCTGTACAAAATGGTCCATTTAATATCCTTCTGATACAAGTGAAAGTTTAGCCCTACAAACCGAACAGCTTGAGGACGATTCCCTATGTAAAGCGATAAAATGATCACAAATATGGGACTAATAAACCCCTCTGATGCAAGTAAATCAGTACTTCAAGTACTTTGATTTGGTACGGCTTATAGCGTTGGACACACCGGTTCTCATCAGATCACAGAAGTATAGCAACGTTAAGCTTTGTCCATACTTTGATAGGTGACCGAGTACTGTACCGGCTGGACTGATCAGTGTCCAGGATAATAGGAATTGTGGACACTGTTGTGTTCTGGCACATGTAGGCAACGTCGTGATATGACTGAAAAATGTTGAAAACGACGTTAAATCCTACCACAGACAGGCCCTTTACAGGTCTCTGTGATTCCAAAAATGGCAAGTGGTGGTTGTATTGATGTTCAAACGGGAAATGTTCGTTTCTTTCGAATAGCCAATCAAATTTGAATTTTAAAGAGGTCATACAGTTGTACTTCACCAAATATGGACCACGGAATATATTTATAGAGCTATGACATCATCAAACCTTATTCTGATCAGAAAATGTGTTTGTTCAGCCAAGGCAACACGTGTAGTTTTTGACTTGGGTTTGCGAAGAGGGTGAGGAAGGGGGTAAACACCACGTCTTCTTTCGCATAGAAGGATTTCCGTGTTCAAGGTTTTAGAAGATTGTCCGCATACTTGATTCCGATTGGAGTCCTTAACTCTGAATCGGTTTTTCTCCCGAACCTGCATCTTGTTTGCTCCTCTATTGCCCCTTCTGCTCCTCCTTTGACCCTTCTGTTTCTTCCTTGACCTTATTTGCTCCTGTCTGCTCCTCCCTTGTTCCCTTGGTTGATGACTTGGTTGATGACGTCACTGATCCTTGTCCTGAATCTGGACCTGTTCATGCTCCTGTGTCTTTAATGTGCTAAATTGCACTACTCCTATAACTTCATTCGGAAAAGGGGTTTATCTCCCTTGTTCCACCATCTTCACAATGTCAAGGTTCATTTTTGAGCAAAAGACGAAAGCTAGAGATACCCCTGGTTTCAGCGAGGATGTTATTCCGCCAGAGGCGCATTGGCACAGGAAACTTCCGCTAAGTCACAATTAGTTTAGGTAATTATTTATCGAACTATTCGAACAAACTTTTCAGGACTAATTTCGCAATCTATTTAATATAATTGCACAGTCCTTTGATAAAAATGAAATCAAGGTGACTACCAACCTCCCCACAGCGCATGCTCCGTTCCACAAGCTCCCTCCACTATGACCCTGCCACCAAGAGCGGAAGATGACCTGAACGACGTGGCTATGACGTATAGGGAAAAACCCACGCCCACACGGTTAAGTTTGAATCCGACCGAACAACTTCAGATTTGCACATGGGCGAACAACTTTTCATATGCTCTGCCCATATAAACGGGGAAAGTAATCTCTACATCCTTCTTCTTAACGCTAGGTCAACAAAGATATAATGCAAAATTGATAATTAATCGGAATGGGGAGTTACCGGGGAGATCACTCTCTTCCTGGAAAGGGCGTGTAACGTAGACGGTGGCTGACTAATGAATGTCGAAGTTCACTTTCGATCACCGCTCGAGGTGCCAACATGAGCGTAAGTAACACCTTCGATAATTTTTATATCTTATTTATTTTTCGTGTTAAGCTTACTGAGAATTCCATCGCTCTTCATATATAGTTAGTCGATTTCGACATTTGCTGATCGAGTTGAGCATGACCCATAAATCTGACTCATGTATAGATGACAAATGGATTTACCAAATATGAAGCTCTCCGTTTTTTCTCCATGTCAACCAAGTGAAATTGATTAAAATTTTGCATAATATTTTATAAAACCGGCATTTGCGTTGAACAACCTATTGTCAGTATTTTCGTTTTTAACGAATATGATTAGTAATACCTCGCTAGAGAGAAAATGAAGGAGCTAGCGAAACGTCAATGAAAGAGTTCGATCAATTAGTCGGGCAATAAATTGTTGTATTGCGTGTTGCCTGTAAAACCTGTCACGAAAACCTCACAGTTATGTCACAGTTTTTTATTATCAATAAATTTTGTTTTAGATATACTCCTGCAGTGTCGAGATGTGTAAATTCTATAGCTATGACCGACAGACTCTTCCATTGTTTAATCAAGCATAATGCGGTTCAATTTCGACTGCAAATGGAATTTTAGACTACAGTGAATTTTGATTGGAACTTGAATAGAGATAGCAAGATATAAATCGCATGTTAATGGCCAAAGAGACGCGGGATATGCTCAAAGCGTCAGCTGTGCATGCTGACACCCCTATTAATGGAAGCACACTAATGGACCAGTCCGCGCTTATTCATTAGGAACGTTACTTCGATTGGATTCGTTGGGAGGAAATCATTACCATGCTATTGAGCTAGGGGTCGTTGTTTGTCGCGCTAATGAACTAACCCTGTGTGATAGAAGGAACATATTACATATTTGTTTGAGCCCGAAAGGGGAGGTTCGGATAGAAATATCCCAATTGATTGCCACATCAGTTGTTAGCGGGATTTAGTGCTGTCAATTTTTACATGTCCCATTTAGAGGGAAAGAAGCCAAGGCTCAAGTCGCAAAAGATCTGTGTTGGGATGGTGAGATCTGTTGATTAAGTGTCGTTGCCGTTGCCTCCATGTGAAGAAAGATTCATGGTATTTCACGAATTCGGCAAGTGACACAGCGTTATTCAAGAACGCCGAAAATTATACAAACCTGTAATTCCTGATGGACCCTGTGTTTTAAAACTCAAATATATCACTCTTTTCCCCCACGTCAAAGATTTTCGAGAAAATTTTAAGAATCCTGTTGAGTTATGAACATGGAAGATACGCTATTACGAACGACTCACAGCGGAACGGGTAAGTACGATTATAATATATAGGCTATTTTTCCAAGAAAATGGTTTTTGAAAATTCACCCAGAAATGAGTTCAGTAAACGATATATTGAAACCCTTCAGGATCTACGCTAGATTCTGTAGCCCCAGACGAAGGTCCCCTAAACACAGAGCTCACAGAGTTTATTGATATTCGTGTTCCTTTACCGTGGCCACGTGGCTTTGTTGATGTTCGGATAATCGACATGTGCTCTTGCGACGTAAATACGCCGAGGCCTTTCTCGTATACTGTGTACAGAATTGCTCAAGCCCTTGGCAAAATGCCATCATGTTATCAGGCTATGAAGTATATTAATCATAAAGTAATTTTAATTAAAAAAAATTGACCATAATTCAGCTTTATATTAAATAGGCAAATAGCTACATCCTTTGTTAGTTTCGACAGCGATATTTATTGAAAACGATCACGGCTGAAATCGACATATCAGAATGATAGGGTTTGATTGCCAGATATCGACATGGTGATACCGGCGACCCTAGAGAAATCTAACATGTTTTGCTTGAAGGAAAAAAAAGGAATACAGAAATCAATTTTAACATGTTCGTACTGAAATTTGAGATTTCTGTGAAAGGTTCAAACATAGATACATCATATAGTGACACTAAAAGCATGCGGTATTTTTATATGAGTAGGCCCTTTCCTCTCTTATCTTGTTTCCATTCCGTTTTGTCTTGGACGAAATCTTGACATGTTCAATCTAGCTGTCATCGGCTAAAGCTACACGCGGACCCCGCAGAGAACACTGATAAACAACAGGGACTTGTCTGATTTAATAAGCAAATAAATGGAATATGATATTTATTTCGATGGAGTTTAGCTGCGAATGTGTACTAATTGAATTAGATGGGAAAATCTCTCTGTTCTTATCCGCTTAATTTCTGTACCGAAGGATTTCATGATAAACATTCCTGATTGTTTTGGCACATATTTTCGATATTTCATTCTGCGGGTTGACTTTTGTGCCCTCGATAATGCAAACATGATGTAGACGTGTTTGTTGCGTAATTCTCGGCTGTTTACCGGTGCACATTTGGTCACGTATATACAGCAGTTCTAATTAGATATTGCAGTTCAGTATTACATGTGACATAATCTGCGATTCATCTTAAAAATAATTGGATTCGATATTAAGAGAACCTGCGTGGATTTTGGTGTCATGGGGCGACAGTTATATGCTAATGTTTCAGTTCTTTCTGCCAAATGGCATTTTGCTAATCGCATAAATTGCTGACTAATATATCAAAGAAACAAAGAAGTATTTTTGATACACGCCAGATTGCCTCAAAATTAATGAAAATTGTCCTCTTAGACTAGCTCTGTACTTTGTATTTTCTCTACCCCGTCTGTGATCAATAAACTTTAGCCTGTTCAGCGCCGACGGAAGACATATTAAGTTAAAATCCCTTAATGGATTCATTTTGCCGTTTACCGGCGTATTATATAGATTTTCCGTTCGGCATGGAAGTCGCTCAGTTTCAATTAACTCTTCAAATCATCCACTCTATGTAACGGACCATTGTCAGAAATGTCAAACCATCTTGCCTCTTAATGGAGTCGTGATCGCCCATTTATAGAGCGCCTCTTTCAGGCCCTTAGAGTAAGCCTTGTGTATAGAATATACAGGATATGCTTGAAGCAGCATCTCAATTCTAGAACATCTGCTTATATAACTGTTAGTATCTTGCTCCGGTCTGACTGACAGGCTAAGTATATAAGTGGTACAGACGGTCCAGGAGTCTAATATAACTAACAAACGATGTACGAATCGTAGTCATGGTATAGTACACCGTCTTCTCAGAGCCTCGGTCAAACTGCTTCGTCAATATATTGTTGTGCAAGTGGAAATATTGATTTGATTGGTCGAAGAGTAAGGTGTATTCCGGTTTCGTTTGATCTTTTGACGAAACCGGGACAAATCCTACTGTTGGACAATCACACTGTTGACGAGTCCTCCAGTTAAAGATGTAATCAGCCTCAAATCTGGGCTGAAATCGATGTCTCTCAAACTCAGCGAAACATTTGAAAAAAACCAACAAAAAAAACCCCTACACTTCACGAGAAAATAGAAGGAATTGATCTTTGAAAATAAACAGCATGGCATGCCGTTTATTTTTTCACGGCCGTGTCAACAAGCGTATACACGTGTGGTGCATTCTACCAACGTTTGCTGTGCGACATTACCGAACCGTAGGCACGAGCCATGACGTTATCCCATGGCTGCAGCTGTGCAGCATTCAGATTCGTGAGCGTCGCTACGCCACTCATAGGTCACGCAGTGACGTCATTTTCCTCTCCGGGTACAACACACACTCCATGGCGAAATAGAAAACCCGTCGAAGCGGGCAGAGTTTCAAATTTCTCTGACGAGATATTCTTGCATTCGTTGTATTTGGCGATCCCACCATCATCAAATATTATGCATATGATGCTTTGGTAATCTTCCCTGCTGAAAAAAACGCATGGGGGAGAGTTTACAAAATCCATCCATTTGAGGCTGATTACATCTTTAAACAACAAGTGAATTGATCGGGCTCGTACAAGACGATGTAGGAGGCTATGCAACCACAGTGAGCAATTCCTGGCTTAGGTGGTTAACAACCCCCCTTTCCCGGTTCAATTCTTTAACACTTAATCAACAGGTGCATTGGCTGTAACTCCCATTGTAAGTTTGTGGTTGGTAATCTTCCTCTCATGCCTATATCTACAGCATGGTGCAGATTTGTTAACTATTGGTAACTGGTGCAAATATGGTAAATATGCACTATTCCAAGAAAGGACCATTATTACACTGATTATCATTTTGACAAGTTCCAGTCGAAAATAGCCCAGTTATCACTGATTAAATATATTCTCCATGCTGTAGCCAAAGAGAGAAAAGGCAGGGAAAGTACGAACCATAAAGTTATAACTGGAGTCACTCGTCAATGTTAACAAATACGACACCATGCCAAGAAATACTGCATTGAAAAGGGTCCATTTAGCCGGGACACCCTAGTTCAAGTTTCAAGTTTCCCAAGTTCCCTAGTTCCAAGTTCCCAAGTTCCAAGTTCCAGCGCTGTAGTTCCAAGCTCCAGTTCCCCAAAGCTCCCCCTCCGAAGTTTCAAGCTCCAGTTCCCCCAAGCCCCACCTTCAAAGTTCAAAAGCTACAGTTCAAAAGCTCCCAGACCCAACTACTCTCAGATAAAAAGGCTTGAGGGGTAATAAATGACAAAATTCATGATTTCAGAAAGATCGCTACCGATACTGTTCAACATCTAGTACCAAACCTCTCGTAATACAGGGCATGTCGCCTAATAACATTTCTTTACAATACTTGTTTATGTTTCGGTACATTTTTAGCATCGGTCGGTCTTTTTTTTTGTACCCGTCATTACCGTTCGGCGGTAAGTGTGCATAGAAATTGAGCCAAGCAGAATATTTTGATCTATCATATAAAATTGGCAATATTTGATGCTGACAGTGTACAATGTAAACTCGAAGAAAAATAAGATGGATTAAAAAAGTTATTAAACTTCACACACATTTCTTTGTAAACGTCGCATATCTTTTCTGTATGTAGACCCCTGCCGGCCAATAATTGAATGTTGGCATGATCATTTGCCCCTGAAAACTTAAAATGACTCGAATATAAATGGTTCAGCTCTCGATGCTATTTTATTACATCCATATCTCAAGTCCATTCTGATGAGGCAAATTCCATTATTTGATTTAGATCATTCCTGTCCAGAGTCTACTTCTCAGGGATTCCCCACCTGCACTGTCATATATATTCATCACTATTATGCACCCAAAGTTATGTTGTGTCTATATTCTGGATTATCACTTTGTTTCATATGCAGTCATTTAGATACCTGGCAGCCTTTGACTTATCTTATGTACATATTTTCACTAGGTCCCCCACAACCTGTGTAAACACGGTAATCTGCTCAAGGAATATAATCAGTTTATTGTCAATGTGTGTAATTCTAATAGTACAGGGGCGCCAATTGTGTGTGCTGGGAATGGAGAACTACATGGCGTGTTTGTAATCATCACATCAGCCACAAATGGTAAACTATTATGTAATTCTATTGATGCAGCTCGGTTTCACAGAAAGCCATAATCATCCGATCGCTTGCGACCACCGATAGGTGGACGTCCATGGCTCTGTACAAAACAATTCAAATTTTCAAAAGTCGACAAATAGAAATACGAAGCTGCGCGTCCGAAAACCCCTCGACTCTGGGCGCCAGCCATTCATAATTTATTCAATTTGAACCAAGGTGTCAGGAACATCAAGCTGTCAAGTGATCAATATACAGATTATCAAAAATGTTGCAATTAGAAATGGCCCGTAAGGTTCCATCCAATCAGAGAAACCAGTATTCATTACATAAATCTCTTGATACATCGATGATGTATACCAAATTTTACTTCGAGCATTTGAACGGTATCAGAGATAAACAGCATTAATGATGTCGCATAAATTAAAGATGGCCACCCATCCTTCCCGCCACTCAGAGGGACAGATATGGTTATTCATTCATGCAAGTCTCGTATAGGGGTACAAAATCGAAACAATGCTGACGATTATATGAATTACATAACTGAGAAATCTTTGAAATGAAAATAATTGCCATCCATTCATACATATCTCTAATTTTGGGTGCTGATGTGTAAGTGAATTGCGGTAATTCGATATATATGGGGTACCGGTATCTAATGATCAAGAGGGTCAATGCGACAGTCCGAATCATAAGGGGAACAAGACGGGTATATGATGAATACAAAAAATCTTATGACTGGTCGCATTTGTCATGTTTGTAAAAGAAAGTTCAGTCGCGTATCATCGGCTTATTGCCGATGTGTTGACCGAATAGCCCCAGTCAAATCATACCACGATACTACATTTGCTAGTACACACATAGCTCAAAAAGTTCTGTTTCAACAGAATATTTAGCAAATCATCCAATTATTTCTGCATAAACGCATGGTAATGTACCCCCTGTACTCCTTACTTACTTTCTCTGATCCCACAGCTATCCTGACGCGTATTCACGGTCTTCCGACCTCCAAAAATCTGATAAGATGGGCATTTGAATTTGAGAGAGAAGGATGGTCACTTTCTGTGACCTCATAGCTATCCCAGCGAAGTTTCACAACAAAAGAAACAGATCGATTGTAAAATTATAAGACGGAAGTGTGTAATCTAAGTTCCTCTACAGAGGATGGATAGGACTTTCTTCCATTTAAAGTTAATGGCGATCTGTGCTATCCTGAAGGATGTTTTCACAAACTTCTAATCCCCGCAAAAATTGGCTCCAGTAGGTGTTAGATGCGGCTTATTTTAATCTGTAATCTATAATCAGTGAGCTCCACAACAATTCAAAACATGTGTTGAACAGGCTAGACAGTAACATTATAATAAGTAACATTATAATAAGGGCTGATTAACAATGGCATATGTGTTATGCCTCTTAAACAACCAGATGTGTATCATATCTGGGAGCTTTTGAACTGTAGCTTTTGAACTTTGGAGGTGGGGCTTGGGGGAACTGGAGCTTGAAACTTTGGAGGGAGAGCTTGGGGGAACTGGAGCTTGGAACTTGGGAACTTGGAACTAGGGAACTTGGGAAACTTGAAACTTGAACTAGGGTGTCCCCATTTAGCCTACCCTGTTTTATCGCTCTAATCAGCACATGGCGGGGTCATATTTCTGCTGTCAAAATTGTATTTCCCTCCAAAATCTTAACCCTTGAACCCAAGTCACACACTCACTGATGCAAAGTAATGTTTGTCCTAACTATCCGATTAGCACATTATGAACATGTCTTTGGTCATAGTGTACATATCATAACTTACAGCAATGTTTTCTGCTATATTATTTCAATGATATTGTTTAACAAGTTATGGAAACAGCGCTGATTGTTTGAGGGTATATGCAGTAGGCCTATGCTGTCGGGCAAGAATCATTTTCAGAGCTGTGGAATTGTCCCAGAAGCACGTTAAGATTAACCTCAGTAATAGGGCCATGTGGCATACTGTGGAATGTGGATCAATGACAGGGTATTTTTAGCCGGACAGGACTCGGTGGTGGTAACTGATACTCATTAAATGCGATAAAACGCTGGAGCAAAACGGACCACAGTTTTCTTGGCATGATTTGGACTAAAGATGACTCATCTCTCTCCCAAACACTTCTGCGCACCCGAAAATGTCCTTTATCTACTACTACTCAAGTGCAAATGCGCATCATGACTTCACCAGTCAACGTGGATAGCACCCCAGTGTGATTCTACACTACGAGCGCTTCAATACGACACCATACACAACACATTTGGATTCTTCATGTATTACCCAACGAGGTCAGCAACACGGGACTAAAGGGACCGTTTGAATATACATGTATGTTTTACATCTCTATGTTGATCAAATTAACAGTCACAATCAAAGCGTGACTGAGATGATAATTTGGTAAACGACTTGGAATTGCAGTTGGAATTGTGAATTTGTTGTCATTGATTAGGATTTTATGTAAATAACATCATCACGTCTTCCTGACATCATTGAAAACTTTTGACTGCTTCTCTGTTGTTGGAAACCATTTTGTGTGTGTTTTATTATTTCCATTTATGCAAATTTGGAACTAGTGATAACTGTCATACGAAGTAGGTCTTTCGATTATTGACGTGGAAATTCGTTCATAAACGACGGCTGAATATTGAATGTCGGATCTGACGCATTGTGGGATGACGCTCAATACCTCAAAACTCCCACCATAGGCCTTCCTGTCGTGTGCGCATGCGCACAATGACGTCACCGACTAAATTAAAGCAACGGCCTGAGACCCTCCAGCCGTACTCTACAGCGTCAGCTCGATCTATAGCATTCCCACACCCTATACTTTGCTCGACAAAACATTTGCACACAAATACCCCAAAACTCCCACCCCAAACGCATTTTCTCTACAATTGTTCCGACTGCGCATGTGCAGAATGTCGTGACTGAACATAATCACCACCCCAGTTTGAATCTACCAAATGAGTGCTTCAATATGACACCATACACTACCCACTTGGACCAAGGATGGCTATCCATAAACTCCCACTGCAGGTCTCCGTACCGAGTGACTTCACTGGTTAAGGCAATCTAATTAAAATTAAATCCTATCTGCTCCCCATTTGGAGCGACATGTACTATTGGGAAGCGTTGATAGGATATTAATTTATTAAGATTGCTGGTTAAGGTCAAGCAACGGTCCCGAACTTCCCCCCAGTCATATACTCTACAGATTTGCGGCCCGAGTTGTTCGTGCATCTGCAATCCCACAATGCACTTCCCGGATTTGCGCGCGAAGGACACGGATGTTGCAGGATGACTCGGATGTCGCGCGGTGTCACTTTCTGCGATGACGTCACTTGAGCGACCGATCACACCAAATATTGAATTGAATTGAAGTTTATTCTCAGAACCAAGAATACAATGGTATGAGAACCTAATACAATACACACACAAGCCCTCAAAACAAGAGTTTTTGGGGGGTGTGGGCGGTATTACGGTGAAGTGTCGAAATATGGGGTCTCTATATATAACCCCATGCTTTATATAAAAATACACCAAGGTGTGAAACGCACTTTGGGTGAGTCGAGAAATAAACGGTTTACCTCCAAACAAAATACATCAGCATATTCTACAAGTGTCACTCTATATATTCCCGTCGTCAAATTAGTGAATTAGTGCAATTTTTTTTACCTTTACCGGGCGATTCAAAATCCAACGTAACTGTCCATCCATTCCGTCACACCAAGATTATGGCGGGCTTCGTTCTCAATTCTGATTGGTCAGCTGATCAGTGTGTGACCGCTTTGCCGGAGGCGTGTCGTGACTGACCAATCATACTTGAGAACGAAGCCCACCATAATCTTGGTGTGCCGGAATGGATGGACAGTTACGTTGGATTTTGAATCGCCCGGCAAAGGTAAAAATTGCACTAATTTGACGACGGGAATATATAGAGTGACACTTGTAGAATATGCTGATGTATTTTGTTTGGAGGTAAACCGTTTATTTCTCGACTCACCCTAAGTGCGTTTCACACCTTGGTGTATTTTTATATAAAGTATGGGGATATATATAAGACCCCATATTTCGACACTTCACCGTAATACCGCCCACATCCCCCAAAAACTCTTGTTTTGAGGGCTTGTGCTCAGATGCAAAGAACCGTATGGAGAAAACACCAGATTGTACAACAGATCAGATTTGAATGATTTGTAATACAGTCAAACGGAACTATATCATACAATTTGGGAGGGATGTCTGCTATATAAATAGCCACACACAATGCGACTGAATTTAGCCTTTATATACTGATCACGTGTATACCACTGACTAAATCGTTGACCCACTGACTTGAATTCGTATTCCCTGACCCGGTGTCGCGTCAACTGCGTACCGCCGAATAGATCGGTGACTCACCGAGTTGAATTCGTGCCCCTTTGATCGTTAGTGTAAGTTTCTATTGTTTAGGATTTTGTATTGCTGAAAAGCCTCCTGCCTAGAATCATTGTTGTACCCAGACAGGCTTTTGTACCTCTTTGTCTCTTGAAGCTTACACGAAAGTTAGACCGCCATATTCCCGAAATCACTTCAGGGTTTACGAAGCCGACAAAATTGTCAGTATAAGCACTGTGGATTGGTTACATTTGAGAAAAGCATATTTTTCCCCCATCTGAAATTCAGCTGAGTACTGAGAAAATCGCTGATATCAAAAAACAAACATAGTGGTATAACTTAGAGGAAACGTTTTCTTGCATATAAATTTTCCCCCATCATTTTCTTTCACAGATATCGGCTTCGGAGACGACAATCACGTGTCGGCATATTCTAGGATGACGTCATCATCCTCGACAGTGTTGAACAACAACAACAACAACCTTCATCAGAACAATAATGTCAACAACAACAACGGCAAAAGTCCAACAACCAAACTCACATTAACAAATACACAGACAAACGTGAAATCTTGTTCGGGATGTGGGGAGGACATTTTAGACCGATTCTTGCTACACGCAGTGGACAGATACTGGCATACGAATTGCCTGAAATGTTCGTGTTGTAACGCTCAGCTTGGGGAGATAGGTTCATCCTGCTTCACGAAGAATGGAATGATACTGTGTAAAAACGACTACATAAGGTGAGTTGGATTACTCTGTTGGCATTGACGTCGTGTTACATGTAACCCTGTCTGGCTTGGGATGCCCCCTCCTTCACAACACCAATATTTCCACCTCAGCTCTGGATTAGAAAGCAAAAGAGCTGGAATTTTTTCCAAGTCTTATTTGCGTCATTATAATATTATTTGCATAACCGTAAAAGCAAAAGATCATGGGTAAATTGAAAATGGCGACCATGAAATATCCTCAGATAGTCGTATGTTCGGACTTACGTTTTACTTAGCCATCTTCATCAATATCCAACAGGTTTTGGAAACCTGGTAATACTTTATCATCATGGAGATCAATTTAACAATCAACGCTACCGTCAGTAAAACTAATCTTAAAACCCAAGTCGACTTCTCCGTTCACACCTCACTAGCCTTGACGTATCGGCCCACTGCACGACTTTGTTCAAAAGAATTTATAAATAGACACGAAACGTCACTGACCTCAAATCAATTTGAATTTCGAAATGGGCCGTATGAGTGGGGGTATTGATTGGCTGTCCTATGTATCTGGCCACACCTACCGCCATATAAGGAGGAACGACGTAACTTTACCGAGCGAATACGTCACCCGACACATAATCGTTGGGTGAGATTCTGATTGGATTATCTCTGATTTACAGAGAGAAATTTATACCTCGGGTTTTTGAATGCTTTAGGTTGTGCGATAAATCAAGGCTTCTTCGAAATGTTAACAGAGAAGTCAGTAAGATGATAAAAACAGACGTGTTTCGATGAAAATAAATACGAAATCCCCGACCCATATGACTGTCGACACTCCTCGTTACTATCGATCAGACGGAGTCGGAAAGTTTCGTGAATGCTGCACCAAACTCAGCAGCGAAGAAATCACCTGAGATATGAAAAAGACAGACATCGTCAGAATGACATGCACGGTACAGACACGACAGAGCACAAAAGGTGTGGTAAAAAACCCCACCAATGCCATGGTCAAGCATATCTGTCTTGAAACTGCATTGATGCTTCCGGCGCCTTGATCCCACCAAAGGGCCGGAACAAGTACACCTGGCTCCCAATCATTATAGGCTACTCCATGTCCCAGAGTAGACACGTATCTGCTACCGGAGTAGACAGGTATCGTACCTCGTCACTGCAGTCACGTAGGAGTCCAGGGCGTGTAGCTCTTTACTCCAGCCAATCACTCGTTGTTTTGAGAGAGGCTTAACACCAATTAAATGGTCAGCTTCCTTGTTCGTAAACAAATTTGACCAGAAACAATCTGAACCATGAAAGATATGCTCAAATCGACCGAATCCTTTTCAACATTATAACGTATACACTGTCAGAGGTATTGGGTATAGACGTGACGTATCCACAATAGTTTGGATCAAAATGGAATCTGACCCAAAATATTTGGGTCCGTCACGTCTATACCCAAAGATATCTGGTGAATTTGACCCAATCCTTCTCACAGTGTAGGACGAAAAAACAAAAGGACGAAATCGTAAAATAAAGACAATGGTTTTCTGAATTAATAAGAATCATGAAATGAGCCCAGGTAAATCCTCCGCTGGGATTCAGGATTAACCTTGACTTGTGAACGAGTGGTTGAGCGGTAAGGAATTGTGGGACCCATTGTCAAAGTGAACACCCAAGGGGAATTGGTTACCAAGGGTGTAAACAAGATAGAACTTTGCCGACAAAGGGAGCCATAACCGCGCGTAATCTGGGTAGCGTCAGGCCAATCTGACTTTCTCGTATCTACATAATGATTAATGGGATCATGGGAAGGCACGCACGCGTGCGTGACCGCTGTGCATGATGGGTAATGTAAAAGCTGCACGATGCGAATCCGATAAAGCGGTTGTGATGGACTCACAGTGACTGATATGGATGTCCATTAGTTTCTCATTTGTGCACACGGATAGATAAGCCTACATTTTACCACAACTTTATTTTTACATGAACATTACTAGAGACGAGTCTTATACGACCGATGCACATGTGCTAGCGGAAATTCATCGGGTATGGGGATAATATTAAGACTCCCTTCTTGAATTCGAGATCATTTGCGGATACCTTCTGTTAATATGCTATAAAACTGATTCCAATCTAGACATACATACTGGTTGAATTTATTAAAAATCTCGAGATGTTGAAATAGATTGCCCATTTACTCAGATTTTAATCATTTTTGTCGAAATAGGAAGCTTGGCAAGCCTTGCCCGAGATGAAAATTAGAAATATGATATTGAGAAGACGTCAGCCGTTCTTGGTCTTAATATGTCGTCTGTCACTCAAGTTCGACGAATACTTTCTCAGCCGACTCCTTCGTGTGTAGCCTAAGTCGTATAATATCTCATTTATTAGAACCGCTCTGTTATAAATGACAGGTTTTTGAGTGAGTGCCTGTTGGTAACGGCAATGAGATACAGGTACACTTCTGGAACATGGAGACAGATAATCAGGGTTAATTAGGGAGTTTTGAGAGAGATTAAATAAATTGGTTAAACTGTCGTTCGCCAGATGCGCACAGTCTGTTGACGGTCACACTTCTCGTGTCATTTTTACCAAAACACGGATTGGGTAAAACAAAACGTAAGCTGACATGCGCACATGCTCCGTGTGTCGGTAAATCCAATACGATTGCTTAATTATAATAGATCGGTGACATGCGAGCTAATAATCAATCAGACTTTCCTTTATTGGGGGAATTTACAACAGACGCGAGCACAACTGATCGGATATCTATATACTCCAGCGTGATATTGCACACGAAGAACAATCTTTCATGGGGAACAACTTTTTTTATTTGTGCGGACGTGTGTCAGAAAGCGGTTATAAAGCGATGTGATATTGTATAGTCTTTTGTTCTGCGTTCTGTATTTGTGCAATTGTTAAGTGTAGCCCACCTCAACTTTCGTTAGTTCGAAACAGTTAAACTCGAAAACGGAATGCAAAGAGTCATCTATCTACATTTACTTGGTTAAGCGAAGGGTCAACATCTGTCCAGAGAAATCGCAGTCACCAGCCCCTCCATTGTATCATTTACTCTGTCAACTCAGTACAAATCACAGTCACCAGCCCCTCCATTGTATCATTTACTCTGTCAACTCAGTACAAATCACAGTCACCAGCCCCTCCATTGTATCATTTACTCTGTCAACTCAGTACAAATCGCAGTCATCAGCCCCTCCATTGTATCATTTACTCTGTCAACTCAGTACAAATCACAGTCACCAGCCCCTCCATTGTATCATTTACTCTGTCAACTCAGTACAAATCGCAGTCACCAGCCCCTCCATTGTATCATTTACTCTGTCAACTCAGTACAAATCACAGTCACCAGCCCCTCCATTGTATCATTTACTCTGTCAACTCAGTACAAATCACAGTCACCCGCCCCTCCATTGTATCATTTACCCTGTCAACTCAGTACAAATCACAGTCACCAGCCCCTCCATTGTATCATTTACTCTGTCAACTCAGTACAAATCACAGTCACCAGCCCCTTCATTGTATCATTTACTCTGTCAACTCAGTACAAATCAAGCGATAACATACAGTGGTGGTATAAACCTGAAACGGCGTAATGTGGGAAGAAGTCTTTTGAACCTGAGGTCTTTGTACACACAGACATCCCGAGGAGATGGTATAGCGGATCCCATATAACTTGATCATGGGATGAAAATTCCAGTCGAGAGAAGGACAATACATCCCAACTGAGCCACCAGGCGACTTTGGGGTGTATTTTCTTTCTTGAGAGTTGGAATATTCAGCTTGAGGAAGTCAATATGGGATTCGTTTATACCCATAACATTTTATATCATTATTTTATTCAGTATTTTAGACCTGATTGGTCAGGCTGCGTCGCATGCGCTCATCCCATATATACACTCTCAAAACGCAAATGTTAGATTTAACATCTAGAGGGTTGGAGGAGGGAAAACATTTAGAAAGTGTTGTATTCACCACTTTTAAGTGTTAAATGCAACATTTTAAGCCGTTCCATCCAACACTTAAAAGTGGTGAAACAACACTCTCTAAATTGTTTTCCCTCCTCCATCCCTCTAGATGTTAAATCTAACATTTGCGTTTTAAGAGTGTACGTGTGTGGGATGAATGAGCACGTTATCCCGCATAGGTTTTACTGAGTATTATATGTAAAAGGTGTTCCTTTATACTGAGTATTATATGTAAAAGGTGTTCCTTTATACGGAGTATTATATGTAAAAGGTGTTCCTTTATACTGAGTATTATATGTAAAAGGTGTTCCTTTATACTGAGTATTATATGTAAAAGGTGTTCCTTTATCTTAGCTAAGATTTGTTCCTGTTCATGTGGATACCTTGAATACCAGTTTTGAGTGTCCGACGTGACCGACGGAAACGGGTTAGTTCTGGTGAAAGTTCTGCTTTATAAAACCATGTAAGCCCCACTGGTCCCCCTCCGCATACACACCACATGTTAATTTAGGCCGACTGGCTTTGTATACTAAGGGTAAACATTGGGGTCTATGGAATGAAATCAGCAGTATTCCACCATAAAACATATCACAAATATCGATGATGGTGGGTGTACAAAACGGCGTAATCTGGCACGAGTAATTACCTCACATGTAGACTCGAATATACCCCACACGAATAGTTGCCAATATATAAAAATGTTCTTGGCTATATTTTTGTGCTTTGTTTTCGTTTTCACAGTCAGGATTTGTATAAGACCCCAGTTAGAGATTTTGTCAATTATTTTGAAAGGACCGGTTTAGTGTTTGATCATGCCGATAAGAGGATGAGTGTCCTCAATTTGTCATTTCTGTAGTTGATTCGATGCAAACGACATCCATTGCGATCTCGACACATCTGTCCTGTCTGGATCGGGATAACGCCACCTGGTTTCATTAAGCTAATGATGCACAATGAGCATTTCTATAGTTACATATCCTTATCGTATAGAAGCGTTCATCCAATGTATTTCTTGACAATTGGGGCATTTAAGGAAGTAGAGAACGTTCATTTCCATGCGTTTATGCAAACTTCGAACAGCGCATGTCACCTGAACGACTATCTTCTGGCTACAAGCACTGCCCGCAATTGAAAATACCGTTAACACGCTCTCAGCGTTGAGATTACTCCGCAACATATACCTACCTTCTTTCCGCTAAACGCCGTTGTTTCATCAACCAAATATATCCCAAAAATATTTAATAAATAGCTTACACCGAAAAAGAAGTTAGATTCTTGATTTTCACGCCGTTCTCAACGGATCTATTTGCGTAGGGAGCTGCATATGTGCGTGATTAGTCCCATCGTAACAAACCCACGTGTTCCCTGGTCTTCGGATCTGTGCTAGAGCATTCGACTGCGGGCAGTGCTTGTAGCCAGACGATAGTCGTTCAGCTGACATGCGCTGTTCGGAGTTTGGCGTTTATGAGGCTATATATCATGGTGATTTGTCGAATGCTTCACACAGGCTGAATTCCCTAGCAAAAGTGTCCAGACACATCAAAATACGATAAAAATACACAAAAGACTGCTTTTTCAGCAAACATATAACACCGTCGGCCCGCTGTCGGCATCTGGGCGGCGATGAGTGGCTACGAGCGGCCAGATTTCTCAACAGCGGCCCTCCGGTGGAATGACGCTGGCTGACGTCCGCCGCCGAGCAGATTTCCTCTCGGCACGGTCTAGTACTATAATGCAGGACCCGGCCCGCACTGCTAAGAATCCATATTGGCATCCGTGTTGAAAGCACATATCACACCGAAACTCCGAACAGCGCATGCCAGTTGTATGACTTCCGTTACCATGGAGATCAGCTTGAGACGAAAAACCAGGAGAAGCACCTCAAATTAGAAGAGATCCTTCAGGGGTAGCATCAAGGGAATATCCATTTCATTTGGATATATATTTTATCTCCTGTTAAGGGACAAATACAACTAGGACTATGTGAGCGGAAACACATCCTATAGCATGTGGTGTGCCTCACGTACGGCGGATCACGTGGCGGATCACACCGGAGCATTGTAAAATCCTTACATCATTAATGCGTGAGATATTGTGACTTCGACGGAATAGGCCGAGCAGATCTGTGCGGTGCGAACGTAATTGGTTCCCTATCACAGTTTTTCGTTTTCATTAGGAAAACATGCAGGGCAAAATTTCAATTCCTGAAATAGTTATAGTAAATGGGCAAATAAATCCTGATAATAAATATTAGGTAATATTGATTGAAATTTCAAATGACTTTCGGATTTATTTTCAATCAATCCATGCGCATTTGATTATTTTGTGCGGAACGGAATTTCTCAGCAACGTGCTTCCGCAGCATTTTAGCGCTCTTTGGAGAGTCGACAGGGAAAGCAGACGACTTTGTGATCGTATACTGATTCGGTTTGAAGAGGCAGTAGAGTAAGAAAATAATTTCATCTTTTCATACCCTGGGCACTAGATTATCTGCTTTTCGCAACCGAATATAAAGCAATATAGAAGAGAGGCAAAAATTTGATTCCCGATCCTAACCTAGACATAGGGTTGGAAAGGCTCAATTTATCTGTTATACCGCTACTATTTTGTAAGAAAGCATGCTGACCCCCTGTTTTTATTACATATCCAACAAGAACACGAAATGTTCAGAATAGCAAAAATTGGAAATTTGATGTGAGGAAGTTTGATTTAATGAGCTTCAAGCAAGAAAAAACTCAATTCGATGATGCACATACATATGGCTGCCATTATTTTCTTAACGAGTATGGTAACCCTCCATTTTATTGATTTATTATCTTGATTAGCCTGATGAGAAAATATTGAAAATTAAAATAAATAAATAAATCTCCAGAAATTAACGTCCTCTACTTCCTTTGTGTTATTTTAAAGGATGGAAATTCCGGTATTTTTCAATTTGAATGCACTGGATTGGTCTTTTAGAATTTTCAAAAAGGAATCCTGCATTATCATTGGCTGGTGAAAATAAAACGGAAGATAATCCAGGCAATCATAGATATTTTGAATAAATCAGTAGTTTTGGTGTCAGAAGTAGCCTAACTTCTAATTTGCAGTGGTATGCACAACGAACCGGTGTGAAGGACTTACCTACTATTGATAGCCAGCGCCCCCACCCTCCAACTCATCCCCCGCCCCCTATCCCTTCGCTCATCCTCGATACACCAGCGTTTCCTCTTTGGCTCAAAAAGAAACCCTGACGTTGTGAATCTGCTTTCCTTTGTGTCTTCTTCAATATCCTTTTACATAATTCAGGTTGGATACATTTGAGTCCAAATCTCATCTCTTCTCATGCATAAAACATCCTGAGGGACATAACAACCAAGAACAGACCATTGGAAAGCCGATCAGGCCATTTTATATCACACTTGACAAATATTTCAGAATTTACTTTACAAGTGTGCATGTCTGATGTTTTAAATTATCCGAAAATAATGACAGGGAAATGTTCCAAGATATCGATTTGTTTTTATCAGTAATCACTATAGACTTGTTTATAATGACCATATGTCACTAATTGCCATACTCTAAATGTCCTTGGGCTCAATTTGTGCCATTCATTAGGTCAGTAATTGTCACGATGGGAGAATGTTTACATATAGAGCGTGGTCAGCTAAGCAGAATCAACTGGTGAATGCATTAAGTTATCGATCGAACACGACAGGCTTGACCAGGCTTGACCAACATCGTCTCGCCAGGCCAAATATCATCGACTGACCACTGGTCACCTTTGTCTCGTTGGTCACAGATGGGGACCTAATTACCCCCATTTCTATACCTCAAATATTTTAGTCATGACATTATACGGCGACACAGGTAGGATTAAATCACATCAATAACATGTACATCGATTCATCTTTTCCGACATCTATATTGCCCAGTCATATACGACAGTCCATTCTAAACGTGTGCACCATATAGGCTGGCATATGGGTCATATTTGTGACCAGTTCAATTGTTCTGTCAACAACATATATTGTTCTGTCAACAACATATATTGTTCTGTCAACAACATATCTTGTTCTGTCAACAACATATATTGTTCTGCCAACAACATATATTGTTCTGTCAACAACATATATTGTTCTGCCAACAACATATATTGTTCTGTCAACAACATATATTGTTCTGTCAACAATATCTAGCGTACGCTTATTAAATCGTATACTCTCCTTTTCCCCCAGCAGCAATGTATGTTGGGACTTACACTGCTTTAATGAGTGTAGGGCTGGCTCGGATGCATGTGGCAATGTCAGTCTGCTTCAAGACAGAGATATTGCCATTCGAACCGTGCCCGTTTACATGTCGCTATGTCGAGATTTGATTTGAACGTGTTCTCGTCGATAAGATATTTGTCTAAAACTTTTTAGTGGCATTGGCATCATCGGAATTTTGCTACAGTTTCTTCTGGTTGACCAGATTCACCTTTTCACTTCACGAAGTGACTCAGGGGTCCAGCCATCTTCACAACCTCAAGGTTTCTTTTTGAGCCCAAGGAGAAACTTTGAAGATCTTGCATAGTAGACCGCGATTCGCCCACTCCCAGTGTAAACGAATGCTGTCACATGATAACATACCCTGGTGGCATAAAACAAGCGATCTGATTGGTCAATATACACAGGATGTTGCTTTGCTGATTGGCTGAAATTGCAGTGGCAATTCCATGAACACGTTTCATTCCCATGTGTACCAGGAGTATCTGGGATAGAGATACAGTTGATTTCATCGAGGATGGGGTCTAACCGGATTCAGTTTTCTTTATTTATTGGATACACGCGTCAAATTCACCCTATTACAGGCCTAGTATGAAATGATTTTGAGAGATAAAGAATAAATTGGTCGTCAGCGGGATTGAACTAAACGTGCAGAACAATCCAAAGGTGTAATATCTAAGGTCTGTCATAGCTCAGTCGGATGACCATCGGCGCGTTTAGCCAGGGTCGTGGGTTCGAATCCCTCGGATGAAAGTTTATTCTTTCTCTCTCGAAAATCATTTAACCCTGAAAATCGCCCAGTGGCGGGCAATACATCACATAATCATTTGTTCATTCTATGTTGAAGTAATTCGTGTAGACTATCGTAGATTGAAATGATTTTTAATCGAGTTTACCACCCCCTAAACGAGTTGGCGCGTGGTGGGATGTTTTAAAATTTAGAATATGTAAAGGTATTCCTCTCGCCATGGTTGCATTCGTAAGTTCAGCACCTCGGGCGACTGTCTATAATTACTGAACAAAAAGCTAATTCTTTATGCCTGATTCGTGAATGGCAAGGCGTTACTGATGGGTGGTCTTGTCCGGACCACCTGCTCGTCAATTAAGGCTGTCTGGAGAATGGTCAAGCGGTTTTAATATCTTGCATTATTCAAATTAGAGCACTTGTGTATTCGGTCAGGTGTGGAGCCCATCGTCCTTATCATCTTTACTTCACATAGCTGAATCAGATCGTACAAACTGCGGAAGCTATGTGTGGTAGCCGTATGGAGTACGATGATGCCAGACCTGCTAACATCTGTAACTTCTTACTGTGACCGGGGCAGGTGACTAAGTTACTCTGGGAATGTGGGTGCGATTCTCTTAAATGAACAGCAACAGTTTCTCCTAAAAATGTGTAAACGGGAAACAATTGGGACAGGGAGTACAACTGCACTCCGTCCCATTCTTATCTGTCCTTTCTGATATCCTCAATTGGGCGAATTTGAAAATCCTTGCAAAGAATGTTCGAATGCAGTTCTTGTCACCGTGAAGTTTGCTTTAATATATTTCAAATAAATTTCCATGCGCTTTACTGAGATTCGATGAAATCACGAAATTTTGCGATGAATTTGGGGAAGTGCTATGTAACATGGCAGTGTGACTATGCGTCACAGGACCTACGAAGTAAGGTAGGCATTAGGACAGGCACTGAGCTCTTGGCAATCCCCCCCCCCCCGCCCCAAGTTGAAATCCTGCCTATATTAAGATGGGCACATGCATCCCAAGTCAGAATCACCAGAGATTTTCATCAAAAATCCCCAGAAATTTTCGATTAAAACAGTATTGAATATTTTGTTGAAGATTAAAAGTGATGGGATTGAATGAATAGTTTACCAGTTACTGTGCTGATGTGAATCTGTGACACACCAACACACTCTGTGGCAGTGATTCTGTGACACACCAACACACTCCGTGGCAGTGATTCTGTATCCCTTAATCAAGGAATCAAAATTTGAAATGACAAGAAAAATTTAGACATAATTACACATGTAATGTTTTTGTTTAAATTATATCCCAGTGTGATATATAGTCAATATTCAAGAAGTACAATCAAAGTTACTTTATCTAGTTAAATTCTACACAAAGAAAATAAATTAAGACCCTTTAAACATGCCGTCAATGCCAGATGTTGAGTTTTATACAGCTGTAGATCAGGGCTCTGGGTGCATATATCATGTTTCCATACCCTTGATGCACACAACAGCGGCAAAAACAAAGCCTCCTTGAACAACCTATCTTTATACAGGAAATTCTTAACCCAGAAATTACCATTCTCTCTCAAAAGAAAACAATTTACGCCAGGAAGGCCTTTTTTATTAAGCTAATTTTGTTAGGTAGGGGCCTACTTAGATTCAATAATTGTCATGAAATTTCTTTGGTTATATCTTAATTGCAACTATGTTTGTTCCTCAAACCTGACATGCTTGAGCTATACATGTATAACACACTTTCATTTGAGAGTCCAGACATTCCACCATTCATGTGAACAAATTGTACTAAACATGGAATAATTAAATTCACACTACCCATTTCTACAGTATCAGTACTATGTTACTATCTGTAGCAGTTGAAACCCAGTAAAACTTAAACAATTAAAACCAGTAAAGAAATTTGTCTGTTGAATAACAGAAAATATGGTATGGAGATTTGAATGAGTAAACTACTAAACAACTTACACGATACCAACAAAATGTCCCAACACAAGCTGATAAATTCCTTGGGTGGCTTGCAGGACGGCTTTGTTTCACCCTCAGTAAATTTTATCATTGTTGCTCACAGGCTAATCTGAAGGATGATACCAGATCTTTCTATGTTCTGCTGGGTTATTGCACCGGCTGACTTAATTGGTTGATGTAGGATATTTCATCATCAGTAGCAATTTGACCTAAATTTGAAGCCTGCATGATTTGGTCTGTGATGAAATGTTTGGATGTGAAATAGGATACACGTTAAAGGCCACAGTTTACATATATCTATAACTATATACTGAATTGTGTGTATTAAGAATGGCAAGTTGCCTGGTAATAGCAGTGTAGATAAATGCACTAACAAATGATGGAAAATTAGCATTTCCTATTTCATTATCCCATCACGTTTTGTACTGTGTTATATATACAGTGAAACATACAGCCAAGGTTTCCCAATGGGCATGCCAGTGCACTCGCTGAGCTATCAATAAATAATAAAAAAAATAATTATAAATCAAATTTTCATCAGAATTCGGTCAGCTCAGAACTTGCTGGTAACAATGCCCTAATGCACGTTCATGCCAAAAATCAAGGTTCTAATGTCAATGGTTCTCCTTATTTTGCCGACGAAAGGACTCGGATGGACTGACTCACTGACTCATTACCGGACAATTTGCGATCTGTAGCCTACTTCGTAGGAATATCCATCTTCACGTGATCAGCACCTTTCCCGAGTCGTATTCTCTCTGGGTCTATTGTGCGTCTCTATTGGGCATGATCGATCTTTGTCCCGAATGTGTAACATCCTTCTTGACAATACATGCTATATACATGAGCAGTGTGACTAACGTCACGGGACCTACGAAGTAGAGTAGGCGTTAGGACTCGAACGCGAATTGAACTCTTGGAAATCCCCACCACCAGTTGAAATCCTGCCTATATTAAGATGGGCACCGCCCAAGTCAGAATCGCCAGTGATCTTCACCAAAAATCACCAGAAATTTTCATCAAAAGTAGATCAGCTCAAAAGTTGTTGGCAACAGTCTCCTAATGCGCCTTCATTCCAAAAATAAATAACGATCGCCGATTTAATTTTACAATTTTTTAACTAAAGGAAACAGATTGAGTAATGAAAAGTTCAGTAGATTTCAAGCTTTACGTCTCTTTAATGGTTTTCAGTGCCCTTGTCCAGGATCAAAACAACTTTTTGAATCGCATTATTTTCCCAACAATACAACAAATTTTTTATATATAGTACTATAGTAGAAAGGTAGCATTTATGTAGTTTACGGTAATTCAACTCAAGACCAACACCTTCTCTGCACAAGATAATAATGATTCTATGTCATTCTCCTGAGCATAACGGGTACAAAGACGAATAAATAGCGTCTCTACATCACGTTGTTATCTAGATATATGAGACAACACATTTTGGATATCGGCAATCTGATGAATGTACTATTCCGGTTTTCTTGTTTCACATTATATTCTATGACGGTTGATCGGTGATTTTCTTCATTGATAAACATTAAACCACCTCAGCTTCGTTGTGTGAATCGGAATTGCATTGCTGTGACACACCAACACACTCCATGGCAGTGATTTTGTATCCCCTAATCAAAATGGACCAAGATTTGAAATGACAAGAAAAATTTAAACATATTTTGTTTACACATGTAATTTTTTGGTTTAAATTATATCCCAGTGGGATATATATTCAAGAGGTACAAAAAAACTCAAAGTATGTGCTCAAATTTACTTTATCTAGTTAAATTCTACCCAAAGAAAATAAATTAAGACCCTTTAAACATGCCATCATGGCTTTGTTTCAACCTCAGTAAACTTTTATCATTGTTGCTCACACAGACTAATCTGAAGGATGATACCACATCTTTCTTTCTTCTGCTGGGTTATTGCACCACGCTGACTTAATTGGTTGATGTAGGATATTTCACAACCAGTGGGAAATCTGACCTGAATTTGAAGCCTGATGTGGTTGGTGTGTGATGAAATGTTTGGATGTGAAATAGGATACACATTAAAGGCCACAGTTTACATATATCTATAACAATATACTGAATTGTGTTTATTGAGGCTGGCAAGTTGGTAATGGCAGTGTAGATAAATGCACTAACAAATGATGGAAAATTAGCATTTCCTATTTCATACATGATAATATAGCCCACCAAAACGTTTACACTTAGATTAGCTATGACCAGGAGTTCGGTGCGCGTCGGAGTCCTAATGCCCACCCTACTTCGGATGTCGGATAGCACAGTGGTAAATTTAACAGACCTATGACAGAAGGTAAATGGACGTTTTCATTACTATGCTTATTGCATCAGCTTGCGCTTTCAGCTTGGGACCTTCGTCTATTAGACTGAATTCACTCATTTATACATTGGTTAAATGGGCCCCGTTTACACAAAGTCTTGACAGGGCTTAAAGTCGCTTAACTTCGCTGATTTTACCATCTGTCGTGATATGCCGTATCAGGGAACCTTCAAAAGTCACAGTGAAACATACAGCCAAGAGTTCCCGATGGGCATGACGGCGCACTCGCTGAGCCATCAATAAATAAAAAAAAAATAATTATAAATCAAATTTTCATCAGAATTCGGTCAGCTCAGAACTTGCTGGTAACAATGCTCTAATGCACGTTCATGCCAAAAATCAAGGTTTTAATGTCAACGGTTCTAGTTATTTTGCCGACGAAAGGATTCGGATGGACTGACTGACTGACTGACTCATTACCGGACAATTTGCGATCTGTAGCCTACTTCGTAGGAAAATCCACTTCCTTCCAGCTCGATATTGTGTCTAATTGAGCATATCCTGTCATTGTTAAAGTATGTCAATAATTTAGAATGTGAACTATTAACGCGAAAAGCTGTTTCCGAAAAATAAAATACCCTGGAATTGAAGGTGCAAAGTTTGAAAGTGCCCTAGGGTGCATTACATCTTAAGCAAATTTTTACCTGTTTGTACCATAATATACTGAGCTTGCAGAAAATTATTCATGCGGTAATGCCGTATATCTGTACCATCAGCTTTGACAATTTCGGGTACCGTATCGAATATAAAGATATACTTATAATAGTTCAAATACGCTAATCCGAGCTTTTCAAATGTATATGATAAAAATCTATACTATTAAAGCCTCTGTCTGTCTGTATTTTATAACTCGGTAACCACACGATGTAGAGATACAATATATACACAATGAGAAGAACACCTATTTTGGGCCGGGGGTGGGGAGTCGTGATGGCCAGGCCCATATTTTGTTTCCTGTTATGTGTAAAGTACATTAGGCATTAGGACTCGAACGCGAACTGAACTCTTGGAAATCCCCACCCCCAGTTGAAATCCTGCCTATATTAAGATGGGCACCGCCCAAGTCAGAATCGCCAGTGATTTTCATCAAAAATCACCAGAAATTTTCTTCAAAAGTAGGTCAGCTCAGAACTTGTTGGTAACAGTCTCCTAATGCGCCTTCATTCCAAAATAAATAACACTCGCCGATTTAATTTTACAATTTTTTAATTAAAGGAAACAGATTGAATAATATAGGTTCAGTAGATTTCAAGCTTTACGTGTGAAAATACATTTACATCTCTTTAATGGTTTTCAGTGCCCTTGTACAGGATCAAAACAACTTTTTGAATCACATTATTTTCCCAACAATACAACAAATTTTTATATATAGTACTATAGTAGAAAGGTAGCATTTATGTAGTTTACGGTAATTCAACTCAAGACCAACACCTTCTATGCACAAGATAATAACGATTCTATGTCATTCTCCTGAGCATGACCGGTACAAAGACGAATAAATAGCGTCTCTACATCACGTTGTTATCTAGATATATGAGACAACACATTTTGGGCATCGGCAATCTGATGAATGTACTATTCCGGTTTTCTTGTTTCACATTATATTCTATGGCGGTTGATCGGTGATTTTCTTCATTGATAAACGTTAAACCACCTAGCTTTAACTAATTCTGCTAAGCTTTCTTCATTCAGACTGTACAGCCTACACAGTCCACAGAAAATACACCGCACATTCTTGTACTCCCAGCCTTATCACATTTGATGGCAAGTTTAGCGGGCTGTTTAATGTCTAAGCTAGGAAATGTTCCAGGGTAGTTGACAGGCATGCAATAATATACTATAGTATCTGCTATACAGGACACCGACCACTGTAATTTGATGTGACAAGCAGCACGAATAGAAACCAGCCTTATCTCAGTGGGCTTGGATATAAATCACTGTTAAAAACCACAAGGCTCGGATAGAGCCTCTCTCTGTGTTTGTTCCAAGGACAAGCCTTAATGACTTTTAAATCCACTGATAAGGAGGTCCCCGGGCTTCATGGTCATAAAAGGAACATGATACTGTTAAAGGCCACATGGATGGTATGTATCTATAACAATATACTGAAGTGTTAATTATAAATCTAATTTTAATCAGAATTATTTCAGATCAGAACTTGCTGGTAACAATGCCCTAATGCACGTTCATGCCAAAAATCAAGGTTCTAATGTCAACGGTTCTCCTTATTTTGCCGACGAAAGGATTCGGATGGACTGACTGACTGACTCACTCACTCATTACCGGACAATTTGCGATCTGTAGCCTACTTCGTAGGAAAATCGATTTGCACGATGGACCAAATAAAATCAGTGCAGAACCTGCTGGTATACATGTATCCAGATGCTGTTTTTTGTACGACAACTACAAAGCATCACATCATACATTCAGCGTCGTCCAAAATGTGACCTCTAAGAGGCCGTAGGGTCTATACGGTACGTTCCTCTGTCTCCCATGACTGGATAACAACGTGATGTAGAGATACAATTTATAGGTCATTGTAACGGTCTTGCTCAGGAGATTGGCAGTGAACTATTTTGGACTGGGTCCCAGGGGGTGGGGCTGGCCAAATCCAAATTGTGTTTTCCTATGTCACAGGTATATGCGATATAAAATTAGTGCCAAAATTGGGTTTGGGCACATGCACATGTATGCTGAGGCGTATGTATAAAAACGAGCGTCAGATCCCACACTCATTAGATAGCCGTCATCCACAGTGTGTTTTTTCAATACGTGGTTGGCCTTGAATTGAATTAAGGTAAACTATGTAAAAGCTAGTTATTCTACTATGGGACTAATATTTGAGACTCATATAAATGATCGTAAAAAATATAAGAATATGTTGTATTGTTGGAAAAATATTTGGGGTGAGAGAAAAAAAAATATACAGTACTAAGATAATGTAAAAACCCGAGTATAGCATCTTTCTTCAAGCCAACCTACCAAACTTCCTGCGCCATCTCCGTCACTGTGACGTCATCGAAGCGGCCATCTTGGATTTTTTTACATTTTCTGGTAGAGCTTGACCCAAGGGTATGGAGTGGTAAGTTTCAGCCCCCTAGCGTTTCTAGATCCATGTGGTTTAAATATTCACGGAAATGTGGCAAGGCTTTTTTGTAAGACTTCCCATTTTAAGGTAATATCCTGGACAAAAAACTGACAATACAACTTGTAGCAGATCCTTTGTCATTTTATTTCGCGAGTCTTATACACGAAATCGTTGCCGACATTTGAGTAGAGTGTTTAAACTACGCATCATTCTATAAGCATATGTAAGTAACTTAGGTACATCAGCCATGAAATAATATAGGTATCAAATATATATCCAACACTATACGGGCTTATCAACCACTTTTTACCCCTCTGCCATTTTGGCCTCGCGGTATTGTCGTCGCCATGTACGTCCGTCGGGGCGTTCGTCCGTCCATTACCGCATTTCGGGCAAAACCGTTTGAGACACAACCACCAAATTTTGAGCACTTGTTTATCTAGGGCTAAGTCAGACGCCTATCGAAAGTGGCTCCCCTCCATTTGCGTACACTTCGCCATCCATAAGATGGCTTGCGAATCGTGTGTCTCCATTATCGCGGAGCGATATCCAGTACTTTACCGGGTTCTGTTCGGCCTTCATCCGGCGGAGAACAGACCCGAGAAATCTGATAAATTACAGGTTTTCATACCACTTCTGAAACAGATATTGCCTGGGCTTACAAAATATATAGGTATGTATAACTTTCGTATCACCCAAGAGGTGTGGTGGATCTGAAATTTTGAACAAGTAGTTCATCACATGACTCGAAAATGGCGAGTTACGTTGGGGTGTTACGTCGGTAGACTTTAGCTGATTGGCTGACGAAGTCACGCGGTATTGATTCCCTCCTGCAGTTGCCGAAAGTAGGCTGAACATGGATACACACGATCCCAGGGTCAGTCTGACCGCGTATAGATGACCGAGATGGTTACAGGTTTGGCTCCCCTCGTCCCATATTTTACAGAGTTATGCCCCTTTACAGATATATTAGTTTCTATTTCTGTCCTATATGCTTGAATGTAACCAATTGTATCTGCAGAACTGTGTTCGATATAGCTACTATATTTTGGAAACTTACTTATATTGTTGTATTCTAGAAGCCAACAAAAAACTACTCGCCTGGACCCTTATTCTACAGAGTTATGCCCCTTTTTGGATACAGTTATCTCTGATTTTGTGATATATGCTTGAATGTAACCATTTATATATAATTAACTGTGTTTGGTACAGCTACCAAATTATGAGGAAACTTTTGTATCCAGTTATAGTTCAGATGCCTACAAAAAAGTAGTTGTCTCGGTCCATATTTTATGGAGTTATGCCCCTTTCAGATGTAATAATCTCCGATTTTGTAATCTGTAGTTGAATGCACACGTTATATCTGCTGAACCGTGTTCGGTACAGCTGCTAAATGTTGGAAACTTATTTATCTAGTTGTATTCTAGAAGCGTACAAAAAAATCGGCCTCGGGCCTTATTTTACAGAGTTATGACCCTTTGTTGTCTATTAATCTACATATGTTTTGTAATATATATTCTTGAATGTAGCTGTTATATCTGCAGAATGGATGATATTCTCTAGAAGGGACAGTTCTGGATGATTAGTATAGCCATAATATTTTGCACATTCTCGGCATATTTCTCAATTGCTTGGGGGAAGCCGAGGGTTTTTGTGAGTCTCACCCTCATGTATTATTTAGTTCTACCTATATATATTATTGGCGAAACATTTCGATATCAGAAACTCCGAATATGGCTTTAGGGTAAGATAAGCAATTAATACACGATCCAGAAATGGAAACATTTATTTTCGAATGCGAAGAGATATTTTCATAAGATAACCTCTTTGGATATTGTCTTTTTCGTTTGCTATTTTTTTATTGATGCATTTGATCCAATATAACATAATTTGATATCGTATGGTATTGAAATGGTGCAATATATTTTCCACCGTGTTTTGATACACATCTTTCAGTTAACAGCTGCGTGCATTCTATGCGTAGTTTGTCGCGTGTGAAAATAATCTACTCCGTCCAAACTCCAACACAATAATTGTTTCGCTGTCCACAAAACTGTCTCTGACAAAGATAGGCAACCATGTTATATTTAGGCCATATAACATCCTTTATTCCTCATTTGTGAGTATATTGCATCCGATCGGATACATTGTATTTGCCATGTTGAATCCTTTCAATCAACCGAAGGAACAACTTCGCCTACAGGGATCGCTTCCGCTAAAAAAATTTGACCGCTATACCATCTTATATGAATTAGCCAATGAGAGAGCTTCAATTATTTAAAATGATAATAATTATATACGACCAATTACTCGAGCTTCAGATTCATCGGTTAGGTCTATACAGTCTATGAAGATTTGTTGTAGTTACGCTTTGGATAAAGGTTTAAGATGTCTTAGATCAATGAGGCAGATCAATCAAATCACTGGGTCAAGCTCTACCAGAAAATGTAAAAAAACAAAATCCAAGATGGTCGCACTGGTGATGTCACAGTGTTGTCATTTTCCAAGAAAGCGTTTTCCGGCCGATTTTTCTGTCAGACTCATCGCAAAAACTGAATGATAAATTAGTAAATAATTATCTGATGTGAAATAAAACAGTTTTCTGTTCACCTTTATCCTCAAGAGGAAAAAAAAAGAAGAAAACATAACTTTCCTGGTACCACCATATGCCCATCATTTTAAATTTGCCCATGATCATCTACTCGGGTTGTTACTCAAATAGGCTCAAAATGACCACAATATGATAAGCTATCAAGTAACAAAGTTGCAGCTCTCAATGCCATTGATCACGGATGTGATATTGCTAAATGTACAAGAGTCAGGCGACAAGAGCGCTCTTTAGACGTGACATGACGCGCTCTTTAGACGTGACATGACGCGCTCTTTAGACGTGACATGACGCGCTCTTTAGACGTGACATTTCCACGTAAATTGTAAGTTGATTGGTATCAGTATAATTGTTAGCATGTCATTACAACGATGAACGTGTGTATTTTTTGGGGCGAAAATGATTTTCTTTCTGTCACAATATGTCTAGATTGAGAATTATTTCTTTCTTCCCCCACCCCATTAAAACTCGGAATGACAGACGAATCCAATTACGCGCACTTGTGAATAGGACGTGTTTGTGGTGGTGTAATTGTTTCTTTTGAGCGCGGTTTTACACAAAGCCCAGAGAAATGGCCGGGGCGAGACGACGGCACGGTGTAGGTAACGCTCAGAGTGATTATCCCGTGAGAACCTGGACGTCTGATACTTCTTCAGATCCTCCTGAATAAAAGCAAATCAATGTCTCCGCGTGTTCCAGGACAATTTCGGTTGCTGCACGGCAAACTGATGGTGGACTTCATTTTGCCGATGTGAATTTTGGTTCGCAATATTTCCAGTGATGGTCATGATTTTGAATTTTCAAATTCTCATTTCTTTTATTGGTTCCAGTGAGCTCAAAGACAATATCAATATCTGGAAAAACCCCATTTCTGATACATCCATTGATATTTTTCTTTCTATCACAAAACACATGTCCATGATTACGATTTTTTTTCTATTAAGGCCATCCCCCGAAGGGGAGGGGGCCTTCTTGGAATGGGTTTAATCTATGGGCCAGTTGTGCTTGGTTTCCAAGAATTTCTGAGAGAACGAAGCAGAATTCAGAGTTCAAACCCCAGGATAAAATGTAGAGGAGGTTTAGATCTAGCTTGGGATTGAATTTGGGCTGTCTCAGATGAACGGAAGTGTGTCTTTCAAGCCTAAATTGTTCGTCTAAAATTCTGAACCGAAAATTTGAAAATTAAAAAATACCAACAACGACTGCGCGGAAACGTCTTCGCGCATACTGTAAAATGGGCTTAGCTCGCGAGACTTTTCCGCGAAAAATTTATACAGCCCGAGATAGCCTGGCAATCGGAAGCCCTCAAAATGTTTAACATAGCAAAGTCACACGAGGGTTCCCGTAATCAGACCACATGTCGAAAATGGCGGCGTAAATGAACGAGAAAGAAATAATATTCAATTTCAACAACAACAAAATTCAATCAAGGTTGTCAGTGGTGTGAACTCTTTAAGCACGTTTGCAGTACGGTATATCTTTGATCGAGGTTTTTTTGTGTGAATTCATTCGTTGTCGATCTGATACCAAGTTACATGGAGAGAAGTCATACCAATTGGTTATACCTATTGGTTATAAGCCCCAGAAGAGAAGAGAGGTGGCTGTCGTCGCAAAGACGGCAGCGTGAAGTCGACGGCGTGTCAATCTGACGGGAGTTACGCAACAACAACAGCGACAAGTTACGCTATTTGTTCTTCCGGCATTCTTGCCTTGATAAATGGGGACAAATTTCTGCTAAGTGGGAAGTATATATTATAGGGCATATTTATTTAGCAATCATACCAAAAAGCAGTACCTTTTATTCATTAACTATGAAGAATATTTGATTTTTACTAGTTGGAACAAAACTGACTGACCACTCAGCAATAAAAAACAAAAAATAAAAATAAAAACTTTTTCCGACCAAACAAACAACTGTTTAATTTAGGCCCGACCAGCGCAACTGGAGTATGGATTCCCGTGCTATAACATCTCTTCATAAATTGATTTTGTATGTCAAAAATTTCCGATTTTTTTTTCTTCATTTTTTTAAGTTTAGTGAAGTTTATGTTCATACATGTAGTTTACTTGATGATCTTCTTACTAGAGAAATGAGGATGTTATCTAGCTGCATTTTCATGCAAAAAAAACAAAACAGAACAAGCAGGACACCTTGATCAGGTGAAAAAAATTGTTTATTCCTATGAATCTAGGTACCGATTTTAGTTCTTGTTAGTGAGTTTTGTCTGAAAGATGTTCCCGCGGCGACGATGCTTGTCCTATCCAACAGCTAGTAATAAAAATATTTGACAAGTGTATCTATTTTCCAGAAAATACTGAACCTTCGTTTGTCTTTCCCGGCATATAGAAACCAAATTATTTATAAGAAACGAGCATCTTTCGGTCTTTAACATGCAAATCTTTCAGCACATCTGTGGATCAACAGCAATTGATAACTGTTATATTGTTCTTAGTTCTCATTGGCGACTGGTAAATGTATCTGCCAGGGAGGCATTACCTGTGACGAGTCTGGGGAGTAAAGATGCGAATCTTCTGCTCATATGTTGTGTATTAAATAAACAATGCAATCCTACATGTACTATAATATCTGTACCAGTCTAAAATTTTGGCGGGCGTTTCGAAGTCCATGAGTTCTAGTTTTTCAGGAAATCGCATTTACTTTTCCAGGATCACAAGACATATAGAATATATTGTCCCTTATATTCTTTCGCGTCGTAAACATTGTCCCATATATTCTTTCGCGTCGTAAAAATTTTACTCAGTGTATATGAATGAAAAACAGGATACTGGTGAAAGGAAAAAAAATTGACACTGTCATTCGCACACGCACAACATTCACCATACTGAGAAGATTTTCCATTCGCCCTCACAATAGAACAGCGGTTCTAAACGTTGATTTGGGCACTTTCGTAACCACGGGGGAGAACGGTAGGAAGGGAGATAACCAGTCCAGAATAATGGCACAAATAAACTGATTTCATCTCTTGAAAATTTGTGGAGAACACACCTTTAAATCCTTTTTAACATTTAATGTTATTTTTTTGTGACTGAAATTATAACCATACGACATCAGGTCTATCTGTATTAACATTGTGGGACATGTGCAGTATAAGTTGGCGGACGAAGCAATCTGGCGCAGTGATGGTCCCGCTGTAAGAATAGCACGGTCAAACATGAAGGCCATCTCATTGAAAATTTGACCTGCGCGGTAAATATGCGAGCTCGTGCCATAATTTGTCACGATGTTTTTACAGGATGATGTTGGTTACAGGAAAAGATTATTTACTTATTAACTTGGAAAACTGGTTATGGACTATGACTATCTAATGTATGCCAGATTGAGATAAGCACTACAAGTAAATTTAGTTGCACACACTCCATTAATGAGGGATTTGTAGACACCGGATTTGAATAGCACGATATACTTTAGTGAATCGATAAGTTTATACAGTTTGCGGAGTTAATTGCCTCGAGAAACAACAGACTGGATAAAAATGTACAACGTTCACACAACAAATTCTATGATGGCGTTCTGTTGGTACAACAATGGGTAACGGAGTTTGATTGTTCGATCGAGCTCATTCCTCAGTCCTTGTTCGTTCCATGAACGTTTCCGTTTTACGACAACCACTTACGATTTATTTGTCATTACTTTGGAATACAATGGGTATTACCCATTTGATCGATGTTTCCTTCTATTTGACACGTTGATGACACTGTTAAATCCCTGTTACCATATCTTTGAAACCAGTTTCGATTGTTTGCGAATCATTTAGGATGAAAGATTTATACAAACGATCACCTTCCACCCAGAGATATATACGCACGCAATGTAAACAATGAATTTTTAATGATCCGTGTTTAAAACGAATCTGATGTTTAGAAAAACATTGAAATTGCTACCTTCTTGAAAAGAAATCGAACATCTAGTTCCGAATATTTGAGATAAAAGCCTCTTTGTTGTATTGTTTCCAACTTCACTAAAAGTCAGTGGACAATGCCATCTCGCATAATCCCATTCAAATTGGTACTCAGTTTTATAAACTCGTATGATGCAAAAATTTGTAAACGCTCAGTATCTTGACTTCACAACGTTTCTTATATATGTTAGTCTTGCTGCTGATCTCTTTGTCGACACATTGGTCCAACTGAGGGAACTTTCCACGTTATTCTCATTGGCGACTCTCCATGCTGTTCTTATTACTATGTGTCAATGTCATATTGATGATAATCTCTACGCCGGCCCTATATTGTTGATACTCTCTATGCTGGCCCTATATTGGTGATACTCTCTACGCTGGCCCTATATTGTTGATACTCTCTATGCTGGCCCTATATTGGTGATACTCTCTACGCTGGCCCTATATTGGTGATACTCTTTTTGCTGGCCCTATATTGTTGATACTCTCTATGCTGGCCCTATATTGTTGATACTCTCTATATTGCTCTCTATGCTGGCCCTATATTGGTGATACTCTCTACGCTGGCCCTATATTGGTGATACTCTTTTTGCTGGCCCTATATTGTTGATACTCTCTATGCTGGCCCTATATTGTTGATACTCTCTATGCTGGCCCTATATTGGTGATACTCTCTACGCTGGCCCTATATTGGTGATACTCTTTTTGCTGGCCCTATATTGTTGATACTCTCTATGCTGGCCCTATATTGTTGATACTCTCTATGCTGGCCCTATATTGTTGATACTCTCTATGCTGGCCCTATATTGTTGATACTCCCTATGCTGGCCCTATATTGTTGATACTCTCTATGCTGGCCCTATATTGGTGATACTCTCTACGCTGGCCCTATATTGGTGATACTCTTTTTGCTGGCCCTATATTGTTGATACTCTCTATGCTGGCCCTATATTGTTGATACTCTCTATGCTGGCCCTATATTGGTGATACTCTCTACGCTGGCCCTATATTGGTGATACTCTTTTTGCTGGCCCTATATTGTTGATACTCTCTATGCTGGCCCTATATTGTTGATACTCTCTATGCCGGCCCTATATTGTTGATACTCTCTATGCTGGCCCTATATTGGTGATACTCTCTACGCTGGCCCTATATTGGTGATACTCTTTTTGCTGGCCCTATATTGTTGATACTCTCTATGCTGGCCCTATATTGTTGATACTCGCTATGCCGGCCCTATATTGTTGATACTCTCTATGCTGGCCCTATATTGGTGATACTCTCTACGCTGGCCCTATATTGGTGATACTCTTTTTGCTGGCCCTATATTGTTGATACTCTCGATGCTGGCCCTATATTGTTGATACTCTCTATGCTGGCCCTATATTGGTGATACTCTCTACGCTGGCCCTATATTGGTGATACTCTTTTTGCTGGCCCTATATTGTTGATACTCTCTATGCTGGCCCTATATTGGTGATACTCTCTACGCTGGCCCTATATTGGTGATACTCTTTTTGCTGGCCTTATATTGATGGTACTCTCTATTCCGGCCCTATATTGATGTTACTCGCTATGCTGGCCTTATAGTGATGATACTCAATATGCTGACCCTATAGTTGATACTCTATACGCCGGCCCTGTTAGTGACACACACTATAGTGGCCCTATAGTTGATACTCTTACGGCGGCCCTATACTTGATACTCTATACTGACCCTATAGTTGATACTCTATACGCCGACCCTGTTAGTGACACACACTATACTGGCCCTATAGTTGATACTCTATACGCCGGCCCTGTTAGTGACACACACTATACTGGCCCTATAGTTGACACTCTATACGACGGCCCTGTTAGTGACACACACTATACTGGCCCTATAGTTGATACTCTATACGCCGGCCCTGTTAGTGACACACACTATACTGGCCCTATAGTTGATACTCTATACGCCGGCCCTGTTAGTGACACACACTATACTGGCCCTATAGTTGATACTCTATACGCCGGCCCTGTTAGTGACACACACTATACTGGCCCTATAGTTGATACTCTATACGCCGACCCTGTTAGTGACACACTCTATACTGGCCCTATAGTTGATACTCTATACGCCGACCCTGTTAGTGACACACACTATACTGGCCTATAGTTGATACTCTATACGCCGACCCTGTTAGTGACACACACTATACTGACCTTATAGTTGATACTCTATACGCCGGCCCTGTTAGTGACACACTCTATACTGGCCCTATAGTTGATACTCTATACGCCGGCCCTGTTAGTGACACACACTATACTGGCCCTATGTTGAGTATACGCCGATACGGCCTCTATACGTGTTAGTGACACACATACTGGCCCTATAGTTGATACTCTATACGCCGACCCTGTTAGTGACACACTCTATACTGGCCCTATAGTTGATACTCTATACGCCGACCCTGTTAGTGACACACTCTATACTGACCTTATAGTTGATACTCTATACGCCGGCCCTGTTAGTGACACACTCTATACTGGCCCTTATAGTTGTTACTCTATACGCCGGCCCTGTTAGTGACACACACTATACTGGCCCTATAGTTGATACTCTATACGCCGGCCCTGTTAGTGACACACACTATACTGGCCCTATAGTTGATACTCTATACGCCGACCCTGTTAGTGACACACTCTATACTGGCCCTATAGTTGATACTCTATACGCCGACCCTGTTAGTGACACACTCTATACTGGCCCTATAGTTGATACTCTATACGCCGGCCTTGTTAGTGACACACACTATACTGGCCCTATAGTTGATACTCTATACGCCGGCCCTGTTAGTGACACACACTATACTGGCCCTATAGTTGATACTCTATACGCCGGCCCTGTTAGTGACACACTCTATACTGGCCCTATAGTTGATACTCTATACGCCGACCCTGTTAGTGACACACTCTATACTGGCCCTATAGTTGATACTCTATACGCCGGCCCTGTTAGTGACACACTCTATACTGGCCCTATAGTTGATACTCTATACGCCGACCCTGTTAGTGACACACTCTATACTGGCCTTATAGTTGATACTCTATACGCCGACCCTGTTAGTGACACACTCTATACTGGCCTTATAGTTGATACTCTATACGCCGACCCTGTTAGTGACACACTCTATACTGACCTTATAGTTGATACTCTATACGCCGGCCCTGTTAGTGACACACTCTATACTGGCCCTATAGTTGATACTCTGTACGCCGACCCTGTTAGTGACACACACTATACTGACCTTATAGTTGATACTCTATACGCCGGCCCTGTTAGTGACATACTCTATACTGGCCCTATAGTTGATACTCTATACGCCGACCCCGTTAGTGACACACTCTATACTGGCCCTATAGTTGATACTCTATACGCCGACCCTGTTAGTGACACACTCTATACTGGCCCTATAGTTGATACTCTATACGCCGGCCCTGTTAGTGACACACACTATACTGGCCCTATAGTTGATACTCTATACGCCGACCCTATTGGTGACACACTCTATACTGGCCCTATAATTGATACTCTATACGCCGACCCTGTTAGTGACACACTCTATACTGGTCCTATAGTTGATACTCTATACGCCGGCCCTGTTAGTGACACACTCTATACTGGCCCTATAGTTGATACTCTATACGCCGATCCTGTTAGTGACACACACTATACTGACCTTATAGTTGATACTCTATACGCCGACCCGGTTAGTGACACACTCTATACTGGCCCTATAGTTGATACTCTATACGCCGACCCTGTTAGTGACACACTCTATACTGGCCCTATAGTTGATACTCTATACGCCGACCCTGTTAGTGACACACTCTATACTGGCCCTATAGTTGATACTCTATACGCCGGCCTTGTTAGTGACACACACTATACTGGCCCTATAGTTGATACTCTATACGCCGGCCCTGTTAGTGACACACACTATACTGGCCCTATAGTTGATACTCTATACGCCGGCCCTGTTAGTGACACACTCTATACTGGCCCTATAGTTGATACTCTATACGCCGGCCCTGTTAGTGACACACACTATACTGGCCCTATAGTTGATACTCTATACGCCGGCCCTGTTAGTGACACACACTATACTGGCCCTATAGTTGATACTCTATACGCCGGCCCTGTTAGTGACACACTCTATACTGGCCCTATAGTTGATACTCTATACGCCGGCCCTGTTAGTGACACACTCTATACTGGCTGTATAGTTGATACTCTATACGCCGACCCTGTTGGTGACACACTCTATACTGGCCCTATAGTTGATACTCTATACGCCGGCCCTGTTAGTGACACACTCTATACTGACCTTATAGTTGATACTCTATACGCCGGCCCTGTTAGTGACACACTCTATACTGGCCCTATAGTTGATACTCTTTACGCCGACCCTGTTAGTGACACACTCTATACTGGCCCTATAGTTGATACTCTATACGCCGGCCCTGTTAGTGACACACTCTATACTGGTCCTATAGTTGATACTCTATACGCCGACCCTGTTAGTGACACACTCTATACTGGCCCTATAGTTGATACTCTATACGCCGGCCCTGTTAGTGACACACTCTATACTGGCCCTATAGTTGATACTCTATACGCCGACCCTATTGGTGACACACACTATACTGGCCCTATAGTTGATACTCTATACGCCGGCCCTGTTAGTGACATACTCTATACTGGCCCTATAGTTGATACTCTATACGCCGACCCTGTTAGTGACACACTCTATACTGACCTTATAGTTGATACTCTATACGCCGACCCTGTTAGTGACACACTCTATACTGACCTTATAGTTGATAGTCTATACGCCGATCCTGTTAGTGACCCACTCTATACTGACCTTATAGTTGATACTCTATACGCCGGCCCTGTTAGTGACACACTCTATACTGGCCCTATAGTTGATACTCTTTACGCCGACCCTGTTAGTGACACACTCTATACTGGCCCTATAGTTGATACTCTACACGCCGGCCCTGTTAGTGACACACTCTATACTGGTCCTATAGTTGATACTCTATACGCCGACCCTGTTAGTGACACACTCTATACTGGCCCTATAGTTGATACTCTATACGCCGGCCCTGTTAGTGACACACTCTATACTGGCCCTATAGTTGATACTCTATACGCCGGCCCTGTTAGTGACACACTCTATACTGGCCCTATAATTGATACTCTATACGCCGACCCTATTGGTGACACACACTATACTGGCCCTATAGTTGATACTCTATACGCCGGCCCTGTTAGTGACACACTCTATACTGGCCCTATAGTTGATACTCTATACGCCGACCCTGTTAGTGACACACTCTATACTGACTTTATAGTTGATACTCTATACGCCGACCCTGTTAGTGACACACTCTATACTGACCTTATAGTTGATGCTCTATACGCCGACCCTGTTAGTGACACACTCTATACTGACCTTATAGTTGATACTCTATACGCCGGCCCTGTTAGTGACACACTCTATACTGGCCCTATAGTTGATACTCTGTACGCCGACCCTGTTAGTGACACACACTATACTGACCTTATAGTTGATACTCTATACGCCGACCCTGTTAGTGACACACTCTATACTGGCCCTATAGTTGATACTCTATACGCCGACCCTGTTAGTCACACACTCTATACTGGCCCTATAGTTGATACTCTATACGCCGACCCTATTGGTGACACACTCTATACTGGCCCTATAGTTGATACTCTATACGCCGGCCCTATTGGTGACACACTCTATACTGGCCCTATAGTTGATACTCTATACGCCGACCCTATTGGTGACACACTCTATACTGGCCCTATAATTGATACTCTATACGCCGACCCTGTTAGTGACACACTCTATACTGGTCCTATAGTTGATACTCTATACGCCGGCCCTGTTAGTGACACACTCTATACTGGCCCTATAGTTGATACTCTATACGCCGATCCTGTTAGTGACACACACTATACTGACCTTATAGTTGATACTCTATACGCCGACCCTGTTAGTGACACACTCTATACTGGCCCTATAGTTGATACTCTATACGCCGACCCTGTTAGTGACACACTCTATACTGGCCCTATAGTTGATACTCTATACGCCGACCCTGTTAGTGACACACTCTATACTGGCCCTATAGTTGATACTCTATACGCCGACCCTATTGGTGATGCTCTCTGTGCTGGTCATTTTGGTGATGCTCTATATAGCTGGTCGGTCGATCCTTGCTTCATGTATGTCGGTCCTATTGAACACACTCTATATGATGGCCTTATTCACAAACTGTTTTTGCTGGACCTTTCTGTGACGGTGTAAAAGGAAATAATGTTGAGTAAGAAGGAATATCTGGCTCCTATCTTTGACCGTCACCCAGCTACAATGCAACTCAGGAAAGACATTTTTCGAGAGAGAAACATATAAAAAGTGACATCCGTCCGTCGGTCTGTATATCTGTGACAGTTTTCTATCGATAATTCCAACTTTCGTTGTGTGGCTACCCTAGGGAAAAGCAAAATGAGACATGAAAAGGGACATAGTTTCCTGACACATTCTTTCCTTTCACACCTGTTTACGACACCTTCTTTGTAAGTCCCACCGACGTTACCCTCTATGCTGGCCCCACTGACGACACTTCTTCGGCTGATCATACTAACGACGCTTCATCTACTGGTCCTATGAGTTTTCCTTTGCTGGTCCTGACGACAACACGTATTTTGCTGGTTCTGTTGGCAACACTTTTTCTGCTGGTCCTATTGACAAAACTTTTACTGCTTTTCGTATTGAATACACTATTACTGCTGGTCCTATTGACGACACTCAATTGCTGGTCCTACTGACGACACTTTATCTCTTCGTCGTATTAATCACCCTTTTTCTGTTGATCCTATTGACGACATTTTGTCTGCTGGTCCAATTGATGACACTTTTTCTGCTGGTCCTATTCACCGCACTTTATTTCTGTTGGTCATATTGACGACACCTTATCTGTTGATACTATTGACGAGACCTTTTCTGCTGGTCCTATTGGCGATACTTTTTATACGCCCGCCCAAGAAGCGGGCGTATGCTGTGATAACGATTTCCGGTCGTCTGTCCGTCCTATCGTGTCCGGTCTGTATCTGTTTCAGTTTTCTATCTATATTTTCAATTTTCGGTGTGTGGATACCCTAGGATGAGGCGACGTGTCGCGAACCAAAATGAGACATGAAAAGGGACATCGATGTTACCCTCTGTGCTGGCTCCACTGACGACATTTCTTTTGCTGGCCATACTAACGACGCTTCTTCTGTTGGTCTTATGAGTTTTTCTTTTGACAAAATTGAGGTTGAGGCCAGAGGTCAAGGGTTACTAGCTTATCCAACTAACGACAATTTCTCTGGGGTGATCCAGCTGACGATACTTCCTCTGCTGATCCAATTGACGACACCTTCTCTGCTGATCCAACTGATGACACCTTCTCTGCTGATCCAACTGATGACACCTTCTCTGCTGATCCAACTGATGACACCTTCTCTGCGGATTCAACTGACGACACCTTCTCTGCAGATCCAACTGACGACATGTACACTTCCTCTGCTGATTCAACTGACGACACCTTCTCTGCTGATCCAACTGATGACACCTTCTCTGCTGATCCAACTGATGACACCTTCTCTGCTGATCCAACTGATGACACCTTCTCTGCTGATCCAACTGATGACACCTTCTCTGCGGATTCAACTGACGACACCTTCTCTGCAGATCCAACTGACGACATGTACACTTCCTCTGCTGTCACAGTTTCTGCTGGGCTTATATGTGACACGTTCTCTGCTGGCCCTACTACCAGTGGGTCGGGGATGACTGAGATGGTGTTTTGTGACTGTACGAGGGCGTCACTATCGGGGGGTGGGGGTGTTGAATGTAGGGGAGAGAGAAAGGCGTTGGGGGCGGGTAATGTGCTAGTTTTATATATCTACTTGAAACAGTCCTAAAATCTCTTTAGAGTTTATACAACCATTCAAATTTCCGCTATCACCATTCATGTGAGCTTCTGAATTAAACGAAACAGAGCAGAATGCGGAATTTGTGAATCTCCTAGTTGATAAGGCACAAAGTAGAAATATACTGATTACGATCGCTAATTAACTATTGATCAGTTTGTAATTCGATCGGCAATTAATTGACAAGATCTGGATATTGTCTGAGGTAATTATATGCCGGGGGCGTCCACGTGTTGACAGTTCAATAATTCATTTCTTTCTGGTTTTATTTCAGTGGGTTGGGTGGGTAGAAGGGGTGTTGAAAGGGGAGTGGGGCGTGAGGCGATTATATTAATTGTGATAATACTCAAAAGCAGTCAATTTCCAAACTGATATAAACAGTTATCATATCTCTGTCGACGAAGTTGTTAACTGACTGTACCATGCCCGTCTTCCTGACAGATCCCACCTCACAGACGTCACTTCAAACTGTGTGAGCTTATGTGAGGTGGGCGTGTATGAGAACGATGTGAGTGGTTGGTTATTTTCCAGTCAGATACCCCGTTTCGTAAGCATTGAATGACATATTTTTGTTCTTGGGTTGGCAAATGTAATTCTAAAGAAAAGCAATATATTGTTACCAATCAAGGAATTGAATATGCAAAAGCTGAACTTGAATCGGTCGATATAATGTTAATATTCGCACGAAAGGAGAAACCAATCTGGATCCAAAGTTTCATTTTATACACTATTGTTCTTTCATTTGTAGTATACCTTCTTAGCGGTTTATCATAACTTTAATATATTAAGCTACATCAACGTTAGTATTTACTACAGTGAAATCTCGTAAAATTGAAACGAGATCGTTGAATACAATGGCGTATAAATTAGCCCGAGTGCTTGTATGTATTTACTCGTGAATTACATCACTATATTGAACATATTAGCGATATAAGATTAAGGAGCTTTTATCGATAGAGGCTGGCTTGCAAAGTCCACGTGGGGTATGGAATAATCTGGTATTAAGACTTTCTGTGAATTTGAATCTTCAGGAGATAGAAATGGAATGAACCTCTCCACACAATGAAGGCATGTTATAACAAGATTCAGAAATATCTCTAATTGGACCGTCTGAAAAACATTCTGCGCTATTCGGCGCTAACTATGAAATGTATTTAGCCTTTGTTAAAGGGCTATATACGGATGTCTATTGGGAACAGGGGCCTACTAATTATCGGCCCACCCCAAGTGTTAACATGTCTCTCAATTCTACTCAATTCTATTAGGGGTTGACGAGAACCAGGAATTAAATTAAGATAACAGAGAAAGAAAGCTTCTTGCCCTTGGGAATGCACGGTATTACTCTAAATTGGGACCTTGTAAATATCCGGGGTCAAGCTGATTAATTAGCTGTCGATGAGAAATTAAATTCGTCACCATGGCCACCCAAAATAAACTCTTTTGCGAAAGGAGGAGAAAAAAGCCGACAACAGACTGGGAGTTAACCACGTGCTCACGTTCTCTAGCTCAGAACGCGAGCACGTGCCGGTCTCCGACAGCGGCAATAATTTGACGCGTAATAAATAAGTGGGTAATTGTTAACACCGAGAGAGGAGCCAATTAAAAACCTAATTTTCCTCCACGTCTTAATTCACTTATCCAGCTTTGTGAAGTCGCAACCAAGGTATAATGATGGCATAGCGTCTGTCGTCTGCTTTCCTCGCGTAAGCCTACTGAAGCCGGTGAATCATACACTTTATTAGAAGTCTCTCTCTGTATGTGACCATGACCATCACTCAGACCATGAGGCCATTTTGGGTCGTACAAATATCTACAAACTGTTCTTTTTCCTGTTAATCTAAATGATGCACGAATCAAAGTGTACATTTGTAAATCAGAGTAAGTAAAAACTATCATTGAATCTTGATACAATGATATTTGAAGTGATCGTAAACCCTCAAGTAAAGTTTCCATCAAATGAAAGACCATTGCGAACAGTGTCGGAAATTAAATGCAAGATTCAAATTGACTTGACCGTCGTGAGTCACCATCTCCCAGATTTTGGTGAAACATGCACATTGGAACAGTGAGTCTGTGTTGAAACTCAAAGTATACATACCTTAAGCTTGAATCAAGCACTGGAAAGTGCATAAAAAGTTTGAAATATATGTATTAAGGCAGTGTGACGTCACTGGAGCTAAATATGATTGCAACAGACCATCATAGAATACCATGTTTTAATTGCAGTTTACTCTGTGTAATAAAATCGTAATGTTCGCAATGATCTTTCATTTGATGGAAACTTTACTTGAGGGGTTACGATCACTTTAAGCATTGAAATCAGTATGAAAGTACGGTAATCTCCTCTCTCCCGTCTCAAGCCATTTCTTCACCAACCCAGCGCAACTTCAAAGCATACGGTTTGGTATCTTAATTGCATTCCAAGTTGCCTTCGCTCATATTGAATTAGTGTATATCGTAGCAACTTGGACCATCCAGATCCAGTTTCCAGAGATTTTCGTCCGCTAATGGTTCCGTGGCCAGGTGAACATCTTTCGTGCCTCTGCTCTGAGAAATCGCAGTAGAAAGTAATGCTCGCCACAGACGAAAACCCGGTTGATGAAACAATTTGGATTGGGATCCGGAATGGATCGAGAAATAGTGTTGATCAACCAAATTAAACCTAATGTTAAGTACATTGTACGGAATTAATGTACAACAATAGAAAGTGCACATAGATCATTTTGTTTTGAGTGAATTGATATGCGGATCTGCTTCATGTGTATATCGTATTTTTTGTTTGGCCAGTGCTCCATAGCAGTGATAGGGACTGAGTTGGGGTGAGTGAGTTGCATAGGGTTTAACGTCGCTTTCAACATTTTTTCAGCTATATCACGGCGGGGAAGGGAAGGGAGGGTAGGGGACGGGAAGGGGCGGGAATACCTAACAGAGCAGATCTAATGCTGCCATTTTATAGTGCTGTCGGGACTGAGATCGACCAGTGCAGGCGATAAAAGGTAATGATGATGGGGAACTATAACGGCGTATCTAAAGCCAATATGACCCCACAGGTCGATATTCCGACTGCATTGTACCCCACGTCATACCCATGGCTGTGTATGGGCGCCACCATCGTTTATTAAATGTGGATTATTTGCCCGTAATTGGCAGATTTGCATCTATCAATCAATTAACTTCAGTTGCAATTAAATGCACGAAATAAGATTCCAATACGTTATTGTAACCTTACCTCTTCCGTGGTTGTTATATCTATAGCAGTCGACGATATCTGCGAGGTGTTCCGAAAGACGCGAGTCAGAACACGGTTCGGATAATTTTCTCCCGACTATATGGCGTTAATGTGAACTTGCGGGAGTGTGCAAAGTGCTTCAAAATCACCGTCTTTAGTTGAATGGCTCATTTTTCATTTAAACCTCTTCATCAAGGCCGTTTTGTAAAATAACCATCGTTAACGAGACATTTAAAGCAAAGAATCCGAGTAAGAGATTTCGCGATAAGGGCGCGAGCTTTCGCCCATTTGTCCCCATTCATGGTGAGGAACACAAATAGCCCAATCCGTGCTAAGTGGAAATTGGGAATTCTTACATTGTGCGGCCGGTTCGCTTAATTGTAGTTTTCATTCGGTCTCCCGTGTACCCATTCTGGTACAAAATAGGTTTATCTCGATGTCTCCCATTCGATACAAAAGCTGGTCGCGCCTTCAAAAAGGGACCTAATTGCGACCCCGCTATCCCGCCGACGGACGGACCCGTTAATAAAACGTCTGAATGGGGGAAAGACAGAGAGGAAGGGAGGGGATTATTGGGGTAGGGGACACTGACAAATGAGTTAGGGTGATTTACCAAGCTTCTCAGCCGATTTAATGAGAAATCCAATGAAAACTCCGATGATTAACGACACGTGGATGCCGGCTATTACAGGCAATTTGGACCCGATACAAGAAACTGATTGCGAATTAAATGTTCACCTGATGTTAAATTAGCCCGAACAGGTGTGCTACTGGAAATTGCGCCTCGTTTTATTTGTTTAATTGGCTCTTATAAAAAGAAGGACATTAACCTTGCAGGAAACCAACTGGGAGGCATTTGGTTGGTAGTAGTTTAATTTTTTTCAACATATGTACACTCAAATATCTCTATAGGTGTTCAGATAGGGATTCTCTTTCTGTACAGGCGGATGGAATTCCGTGCTATAACGTAGATTCTACGATTACATGGAATGTGGAGTGCTGTACACAGCTTGGTTAATTGTCCGGAATTTCGGTCTGATATTATGTAGGCAAGTTCCTGAAAGTAGAAGAAGGTTTACATGTTAGTTATCGACAGAATGGTCCTCAAATTAGTCGCTATATAGCTGAAATATTGCTGAATGCGACGTTGAACCCTAATTCTCTCTCTCTCTCCTCAAATTAATAAAATGTATACATCTAATATCGCCCAGACCATCTGATATCACCCAGACCCCTAAAGAATTTACGAGAGAACATCTTCAAAAAAAGTCAAGAAAAATTAAATTGTAATTTATATGATAACTAGGTCCCAATGTACCGAGTCTAGAAATCAGTTCCGCGATATTTGCAGGAGTCCTGTAGTTTGAACAGAAGAACACACATTCCCGATATATATAAACCGTAGTATAAAGGGTCAAAGATGTGGTACTCTATTCATCGATAAGTATTAGAAATATGATGTTTTGCGCAGACTCACTGTATACATGAGCAGTGTGACTAACGTCACAGGACCTACGAAGTACAGTAGGCATTAGGACTCGAACGCGAACTGAACTCTTGGAAATCCCCACCCCCAGTTGAAATCCTGCCTATATTAAGATGGGCACCGCCCAAGTCAGAATCGCCACTGATTTACATCAAAAATCACCAGAAATTTCCATCAAAAATAGATCAGCTCAGAACTTGTTGGTAACAGTCTCCTAATGCGCCTTCATTCCAAAATAAATAACGATCACCGATTTAATTTTACATTTTTTTTTTAAAGGAAACAGATTGAATAATATAGGTTCACTAGATTTCAAGCTTTACGTGTGAAAATACATCTACATCTCTTTAGTGGTTTTTAGTGCCCTTGTCCAGGATCAAAACAACTTTTTAAATCACATTATTTTCCCAACAATACACCAAATTTTTATATATAGTACTATAGTATAGAAAGGTAGCATTTATGTAGTTTACGGTAATTCAACTCGAGACCAACACCTTCTATGCACAAGATAATAATGATTCTATGTGATTCTCCTGAGCATAACCGGTACAAAGACGAATAAATAGCGTCTCTACATCACGTTGTTATCTAGATATATGAGACAACACATTTTGGGTATCGGCAATCTGATGAATGTACTATTCCGGTTTCCTTGTTTCACATTATATTCTATGGCAGTTGATCGGTGATTTTCTTTATGATAAACGTTAAACCACCTCAGCTTCGTTGTGCAAACAGCGCTGAATTTTTGAGGGTATATGCAGTAGGGTATTTTTAGCCGGAGAGTAACTGATAGGCCTACTCATTAAATGCGATAAAACGCTGGAGCAAAACGGACCACAGTTTTCTTGGCAATGATGACATGTTTGGATGTGAAACAGGATACACGTTACAGGCTACAGCTTACATATATATAACAATATACTGAAGTGTTAATTATAAATCTAATTTTAATCAGAATTATTTCAGATCAGAACTTGCTGGTAACAATGCCCTAATGCACGTTCATGCCAAAAATCAAGGTTCTAATGTCAACGGTTCTCCTTATTTTGCCGACGAAAGGATTCGGATGGACTCACTCATTACCGGACAATTTGCGATCTGTAGCCTACTTCGTAGGAATACCCTTATCTTTGGCCATTCGTCTTGTTTGTCCCAATATAATTACTTCAACAAATGTCATTTGGTTTTAGGGATGTGAGGATCAAGCCACTTCGTGCCGGACCTGGTGCGTTTTAATGAGATTTTGGGGTGAGGTGCGGTTTGGAGTGCCAAAATGTAATATCACGCACGAAAGAAAGTTTTCAGCTAGCGTGAAGTATATCATCTTGTCTTATGCTCTTAGTATTTTGTAGGCCCTGGGTCTTATGTTGTTTTAATAACAGCATCTTGAAGTAGTGGGTTTGTGCAAAATCTTCTATTTTGAGGTGAAAACAGCACACTTTTCTCTAGGTAAACATATGAAGCCAGTCCTGAACCAAAACCGTGTTTGGGCAACAACAAACTATGGACACGGTCAATATTTCGGGGTAAAGTTTAACTTAGTTCTCGACTGGGTTTATATGTTTACGGAGAGCGAAGTGTTTTCACCGCAAAATAGACGATTTTTTTTACAAATCCACTACTTCAAGATGCTGTTATTAAAAAACAATAAGACCCAGGGCCTTAAAAATACTCAGAGATATTTTACTTCACGCTAACTGAAAAAAAATCATATTTCATATTGGCACCCCAAACCACTCCTCATGGGGGGCAAAATCCCATCAAACCGCGCCAGATCCTTTCTGCTTGGCAGTTTCGAATAGCCGTGCTAAATGTAAAGATGTATGACATCGGCCAAGCTGTCACTTGTTTGAGTTTTGCAACAGAATAGTTAAATTGAGTTGATTATTGACCAATGGACCAATGGATTTGTCCAGTCAATGTCACCATCAGCTAGCGATGTGAATTATCTACCCGTTCGCATAGCAATTGTGCACGAACTTTACTATCTGTTGCCAGATGGAGCTTTTGTGACAGCAAACGGCTTTAGTATATACAGTGACGTCATCATTATTGATCTGACGTAGCCAGCTGTTGCGGGGCACGAGAGCTAACACATTCACAGTTGTCGACTGAAATATATATCATATTTGAATGCATTCGCGTTGTTATATTGATCAATTAAATCTTGTCCTACATCGTTTTTATTTGAAATTTCAGAATCAGAAGAAGATACACATAATATTGGAACACCTGTATATAGGGAGGACAATACTTAACATGTATAGGGGATCTTGATAAGTGACATATTCCCTAGATTATCACCACGGAGATGCGGGTAGAAATGATGCCATTTTGAAAAGCGTGAAATTGCCTGTTTGGCTGTAGGCCACTAAAAACTGTTCCTATCTTGATCACATTATTCATATTTCAAAATGGCCACCATGATAAAAGAGATGCGCCACTGGGTTATCTTCAATCAGATACGTCAACAAATTATGTTGAAATTGTATTATTTTCTGAAACGCGTGAACTCTCGACGGTCGGGATATTGCAGTAGCTTCTTATATGTTTCAGCAATGACAGTCGTATTTCAAAAATGGTCGTCATAATCCAGACCAGGCTCTGATGGTAATGCATAACAGTTTCTCATGAAAATGAACTGCTACATTCGAAATGAGAGACAGATATATATGTAGTATATTTGCTGTTTCCTTCAAATTATTTCAACGATATCTCGTACGGCTGCGTAAGATAACGATCAACACAGAAATTCTTGGCAATTGTTTATCGGTCATCTATGATGGCCGAGAAGGGCCACGATCGTGGGTTTGGCATTGGAACATGAAATCCAAAAGACAAGATGCGAAGTTACGTAACTTCGCATCTTCGCATCGTACCTTCGCGCATCGCATCGTAACTTGGCATCTTCGCCTTTTGGATTTCATGTTCTAATGCCAAACCCACGATGGCCCTTCTCGGCCATCATAGTCATCAGCTTGGTCTGCTGTATCTCATTATTGTTTTCACCTAACGACGCCTACGAACGAGGTAAATCTTCAAGGAGCTATAATTCTGGAATCATGAGAGCTACGGACTTTCAGTTTCTTGAGTTGTATCACGAAGTCCATGGAATTGTGCACTGATGGTCAATATTTTTGATTGGTCGAGTGGTTTGGCAGTCATATTCAATTGTTTCCTAAAAAATCTCCGACGACAAAATCGCTCAACCGATTGCTCCGAAACTTGGCACACATGATCCTTTGTCCAAGTCATCGCCAATTTGACAAAGACGAGCTTGTCAGTCAATTCAAAATGGCCGCCATGGACCAATCAAAATTGAATGATTATTTAATTACGGATTTTGACGGGAAAAGTGTCTACATATAGCTATATGACCTGTTCATCAAGAATATGCATATAGACATTGTCTAAATTGTCTATATTCTTGCCTTTTTCATGTTGGTGCGTAGAAATATACATCGTAATAGATTGAGTTATGTTAAATTTCGCTTTAAGATGAAACATGGAAGAATTTAAAGAAATATTTGAATCGATATAGATCTGCATCTGAATTACCGAACCGTCGTCGCAAGGGAAAACACTTGCTTTTGTGTTAAAATTGTATTTTGTGTCCATGAAGGCAAATCCGTCCCCGATGGCGCCTGTGTAGGGCAAAACCTGTGGACGGAGAACTTCAGCAACGTGGCGATTGGCGTTTAAGTTTCCCTCAATAGGCACCAGATCGATTTTGCCTGTGGTACTAATGCCTTCGAATTATTGTGGCACACGCAGACCCTCATACCTGATGACCTCCTGTTCCTGAGTGGGACGTTTGCGATTCGCCGATCTTGTCGTTGCGTGGTTGCTCTGGGCCTTCCACTTCTCGACAGATCCTTCACATCTCCAGTTTGGAGAAATTTGGCTTGTAATTTACGAATGGCATTAGGAGTCACCCCCATTCGACGCGCAACCTGTTTTACAGGCGTGTTAGCCTCCAAAAGGTCAATTGCAATAGCCCTATCCATATTCGATAACCGAGGCATGGTTTACCACAGAAATTTGCAACTTTTAACGCCCAATACTTGCGGGCAGTAATATGGGCTTTTCGGGTATGCGACCGTTTTTATTGACCATCTCGGACATCACATTACCTGATTCGGGTCATGTGAAAACGCATGAATTTCTTGTGGTGTGTTTGTCATGTCCTGAATGCACAACCACACGAATGAATTTCAGGACTGGGCGATCGACATTTCGACATTTTCAAACTGCGATCATCAACGTAATGTGTCGTTGTCGTAATGTGATACAGTGTCGTGGTGGTTACACGCGATTTTAACGAGACACCCAGTGAACATGTTGATTGTGTCATGAAATGAACATTTGCCATTGAAAAATCTGGTTGAATCTGTTTGTGTACTTTTCAAAATCCGACCGAGTTCCAGTTTGTGCATGCTCATTAGAGCACAACTGCACCTACAGGATATTCCTTGATACACCGTGTCCGCTTGATTACTGGGATAGTTTGTGCAAAATTTCATCGCGATCGGGCAAATATCTTGGGACATATCAAACAACGCTTCGGGGGGAACTTACTTTTCTTGCACTGTTGTGCTAAACTATGTTACCGACACTGAACAGACCATCTAGTATATTTGCCAACAGTGATAATGTTTGAGATTCTCGCATGTATAACGTAGTTGACAAAAGGAAACGTTGTTAACAAAAAGTAACAAGTATGTCAATTTTGTTACCAAAATGTAAACTAGATTACCAAATAATTGATAGTCTGACATGCAGACCCAACACGGTATTTATTAATTTCGATATATATGGCATGTTGAGTCTACCGGTAATATTATATGTCAATCCATGTGACTGCTGGATGCGAAAACGATACTTCACACGGAGTTTCATTGCCTAGAATCCCTAAACTGGTGATAGAGTGAGTGAAATCTGCTTAAACAATCTGTTGGTTGTTCAGTACAGAATTTTCACATTTGACTATCGTTGACAGGGTGAGTTCACCTGTTCGGTGCTTGTTCCTGTAGGTTTTCAAGGGTATAATCCGGAATGAATAAGTTGCTTTGGTTTAAGAGATGTGATCATGTCATATATATATCCCCTCCTTTCTTCACATACATACACCACACCACAAGAGACCTTGGTAACTGATGAATCAAATAAATTAAGGATGTCCGCTGGTGGTAAATCAAAGTAATTAACTTTTTGAATAATGTGTGTTGTTGCATTCATAATTGTGTAATATGAGAAAAAACAAAGAAAAAAATATAGGTTGGTGTGCATTTTCCAGCTGTAGGTAACGTTAAGTGGACTGACCCGTGCTCAATTTGATAACCCAGAAATCACAAGGAATAGCCCTAGTTTTGAAGCATATTCATGAAAAATTCACATAAATTCACATCTAACTGTTTACAGATAATCACAATGTCTATCAAAATTTATCAAACTGGATGGATGTTGGTGTGCAAAATTCTCGGCTAGAAGGCTTTTAAAGGAAATTTCTATCTCTTAACCTAGGAAAGGGAGATAACCCAATAGGAAAAACAGGCAAAATGGCTGCCAAAGCCAAAAACCACCAGCGGACATCCTTAAGGCACCAAATCGGACATTTGGTGATCATGCTGCTGTCATCCAAAACAAAATCACCCACCAAGCCTAACCAACAAAATGGTGAATGTTTCCCAGAACCTATCATTTCCTCTTCAATATTCGCCTGTCCGTTCATCTGGTAGTCTGTCTGAGTCTCTGCCTTCTATTGATTTGGAAATTGGGCAAATTTTGCTTGAATTTGTGTCAGTCAGTGATGTAAAGAACACCATTATGATATATTCTTCTATTCATTCTTCAGGTTATTTGGCTCTGGTGGGAGTTGCTCCTCATGTGGTCAGACCATTCCAGCCAGCGAGTTCGTCATGAAAGCCCAAGGAAATGTGTACCACCTGAAGTGTTTTACCTGTGTCACGTGTCACTGCCAGCTCGTACCGGGAGATCGATACAGTATCCTTAACGGAAGTCTCGTTTGTGAACAAGATTATCCTAAAGTATTAAAAGGACAGACACTACTACCACAAAGACCAGTCCATAAGGTGAGACGCAAATATAACCGGAAGTGAGTTAGTAGTAAACCGGAAAAGGCTTGATAAACCGGAAGTAATGCAAGCCACACGCATAGATTTCCGGTTAGATTTTGCGTTGCAAACGTACTCCTGTTTAAGATATTTAATATCAGAACCGTACATACATTTGGCAAATATTCATTTTTTGGTCGTTGTTACCCCTCAGCCCATAGGGCTGTGGGGTCTTGTCGTTGCCATGTACGTACGTCCGTCCGTCCGCCCTAGCGCCCGTCCGTCCGTCCGTCCGTCAACATGTTCTTGTCCGCTGAATATCTGCAGATCTATAAAGTCGGGCCTGACCAAACTTTGGTGAGAGCTTTCTGAATGTTGACTGATGAAATGATTAGATTTTCTGATGGCTATGATGATGTCATGATTTTTAATTATTTTTTTTTTAAATTTATTTATGGCTCAGCTTTTGCACTGTTATCTATGCCCATCACTATGTTCTTGTCCTCTGAATATCTGCAGATCTATCAAGTCGGGCCTGACCAAACTTTGGTGAGAGCTTCCTGAATGTTGACTGATGAAACTGATGAAATGATTAGATTTTCTGATGGCTATGATGATGTCATGATTTTTAATTATTTTTTTTTATTATTTATTGATGGCTTAGCTTTTGCGCTGTTATCTATGCCCATCGGGAACCCTTGGTTGCATGTTTCATTGTGACTTTTGAAGGTTCTCTGATACAAGAAAGCTTGGTCCATTCAAGATTATCATTTGATGGAACCCCCCCCAATTCCCATATATTCTGGGAGATAACATGATGCTACACTTGTTCAACCTATGCACTACCCTCGAGGATTTCCCCACCCCTGGAGCATTAAATGTGTTTTGGATTTTTTTCTATCCACATCTTCTCAGCCTCATGTGATACGTACATTGCTTTTCCACACACACATGCTGAATCACCTAAAAATTTTCCCTTTATAGTAATAAATTACAGGTTGGTGACATAATTTTATTTCAGAAATACGAGAGCAAATAACCGGCGGGGGGTTGTTAAATCATTCTATTCTACATTATATGATTTATCCTAAAACTTTTGCATGAACTTCAACCATATTTGTGTCCACACATTTAACTGGTACAACATAATGCTTCAATTTTTGTCAGCAAACATGTTACTGTACCTTGGAAATTATTTAAAACGAGTGATTATAGGAGAGCCGAATTTTAGCCCGACTCTGGGCAATTTTGAACCTGTTTGCATACCTGGAGCTTATTATAATGATAATGGTGGGCCTATGTCAATCAGTGTGATTCTATGCCGTTAACTTGTTATCACACTTGTGCAATGCATAAATTGCATAAATAAAGCTACACTTTCATGCATGCTGTAATCCCAGTACACCATTCACGTGAAAACGAAGTCTATTATGTATGGTACAGAAATCACACAAACTGTATCCAGGGATTTTTTGCAGGTTCCGATCCCAAACTCCCAGTTCCTTTTTGTAATTCATTATTGAGGGTCCAATTTTTTTCAGTGAATTTCAGCGCAAAGAGCCTGTGATCAATCACAAAACAGAGGTTTATTAACATGAAATTCAATACCCAGCTATGCAATCGAATCGATATTGAGGCTCCCAGAAGCTTTTTCTAGGAGTTTTCTTCAGAAATCCTTTCAAATTGAAAAACAACAAGTTTCTTTTTTTGTTTCATTTGAGTTTTGGGCGCCCATACGTTTTTTGGAACTAAATTAGCTCTAGATGCAGCCCTGATCCTACTTCACTAAAAAAAAAAGGCTGAGGGGTCCACGCACCTTTTAGGTGCTTGCCTGCAATTCATGTTATATTCTTCATGGGCCTTTTAATGATTGAAATATCAGCCTAACAACTTCATTTGAATTATTTTGTCTCCTGGTAGTTTTTGAAAAGTGCTTCAAAGTTGCTATCTCGAGCCCGGCCGATTTCAGAAATGAAATTCACATCACTTATCTGCCCTTGTTTGATGCTGGTTTGTGACGTCACATCAGACTACCTGGCCGGTCATCAATACTTGTAACGTTCAGTCTCCCGGTGGCTGGTTTTACGTGACGTCACAATCAAGGAAAGGTAAGTGATGACGTTTTGCAAATCTGAATTCAGCTGGGCCAGGGGTACCAAATGAATATTCCAACATCCAATATTCCAATATAATATAATATATACCAACTGAATATTCCTAAAAAAGATTATAGCAGACAAGATACTAAATTAATCGAAGTGAAGTAGATTTCAATCATTATTCAACCTACATGTATATTAAATGTGAAACGGAGAATTCAAAAACCTTTGCCTTGCATTTCACCTTTAAGAATTAACATGATCTACTCCCTTAACTTTCTTGTTGCAGATTTGACAGACTGAAATGGTCCTGGTTTATCACAATCAAGGATGACAATCCACCAATATGACCAGATTACTGTGGCTCTTGAACTACAGTTATCACCCCTTTGATTGTGACTTCACTCATCCGTACCATTAATCCTGTAAAGTCTGCTTTTATAAAAAGCGGAAGTCAGAGGTATTATGTGATGGCAGTTTCCGCCAGTCTGTCCGTCCCTTGTGTCCGGTCTATATCTGGGACAGTTTTCTATCTACAGTGCCAATATTTGGTGAGTGGATACCCTACGGGGAGACGATGTGTCCCGTAACAAAATGAAAATCAGAGGTCACTGCATGGCCTGGAAAACAGAAAATCACTGAAGTGTTAGTGTCCGGTCAATATCTTTGAACGTTTTCTATCCATAGTTCCAAGTTTTTGTGAGTGGATACACTAGGTGGAGACTGTGTCGCGTACCGAAATTGAGGTTGAGGTCAAAGGTCACTTGCCTAAAAATCAGGAAATCATTGATGACAGTTTTCTATCTACAGTTCCAATTTTTGGGGAGTGGATTCCCTTTGGGGCAACAATGTGTTGCATACCAAATGTAGGTCGAGGCCAATGGTCAGTGTGACTGAAAAATCAGGAAATCATTACAAATTTCTATTTTTTGTTGAGTGGATTCAATAGGGGGAAAAGTGTCACACCCCAAAAGTTAGGTCAAGGTCACTTTTTACCCCAAAATCAGTAGATAGTAGTAGTGTCAGTAGATATATTAGGGGAACACGATGTGTCACGTACGAAAATGTAGGTCAAGGTCAAAGGTGAAGGTCATTGTCACCCCAAAATCATAAAATTGTTAATAATCTTGATTTTTTGTGTCCATTGATATATTGATTTGTAATGTACCAAAATTTAGGTCAAGGTCACTGTGACCCCAAAATCAGAAAATCGTTAAAAATAACTTTTTTTTGTACCAGTAGATACATTAGAGGGACATGTGTTAATACCTAAATGTGGGTCAAGGTCACTGTGACCCCAAAATCAAAAAAATCATTAGTCACATTTTCATACACCCGTCGAAGACAAGGTCATGCGATGTTAAGTTCTGTCCATCTATTTGTCTATTCATCCATTAACATTTTGTTATCCATGCGATATCTCCAGTTTCAAGGTATGGATTGGTACCAAATTTTGGGTGTACCTTACTTGCATGGCAAAGATGATCCATATTCATTTTGAGATCAAGGTCACAGTCCTCCAAACTTGAATCCAGTTTAGCTGACTATATTAGGTTGGAATATTCAGTGTTGTCTCCCCTACATGTATATGGCATTTGAAGTTATCTATGTTTGACAGATAAAAGAAATAGCTACATTTAGTTGAACTGTTGTGAAACATGAGCAGTGTGACTAACGTCACAGGACCTACGAAGTAGGGTAGGCATTGGGACTCCAACGCGAACTGAACTATAATAATAATAAATTCTTTATTTTTCGAGGGTTACAACAATCAGTCAGAAGACTGTTCTCCCTTGAGGCCCTCTGGATAAACACAAAAGTTATATATTATCAAACATAACTTACATGCACTCACACATGCACACACATATTTCTATATATTTGTAACAAAAGAACTACAGATACAAAACAGTAAAACAGGCAATTTGTGAGACAGTAAGCTAGCACGTTAGGCTCTGCTATTTACAAAATTATGTACATGTTTCTTGAAAGAATTTACAGACTCCGCTTTACGTATATCGTGTGGAAGACTATTCCAGAGTACTGCTCCTGAATAGCTTAAGCTTCTCTTGAAGTACTCAGTTCTGCATTGTGGTATGTATAGATTTTCAGTACAGGTTGATCGTAAGGTTCGGTTTGTAACATCAGATGATTTCTGGAAGAATTTTGAAATAGTGTGAACTCTTGGAAATCCCCACCCCCAGTTGAAATCCTGCCTATATTAAGATGGGCACTGCCCAAGTCAGAATCAGAAATTTTCATCAAAAGTAGGTCAGCTCAGAACTTGTTGGTAACAGTATACACCCCTAGCATGACCCTTTTCTTCTCAAGCTGGGAATAATAATGATTCTATGTCATTCTCCTGAGCATGACCGGTACAAAGACGAATAAATAGCATCTCTACATCACGTTGTTATCTAGATATATGAGACAACACATTTTGGGTATCGGCAATCTGATGAATGTAGAATTTGAGGATTGTACTTAGCATCTTAAATACAGTCTCTTAATACTGATTACATATCCGTTTAATTTCGTTTCCCATAATGTAGCAGTTAATCAAAACGTGTGTATATAGCAAAAGTGTGTGTCTCAAGTTAACGGCAGCTGTTCAAATGTTCCCTGGGACGGTAATAAATTAATAAAGACGTTGACATGTGAACTCATAGAATCTGCACTGTCGATGGTTTAATGTAATACCGGTACCATCTGTTGTGATATTTTTTAACTCCCAGACAGATCTGTTTATTTTTGTCTCCCCTGCTCTGACCTCTAAGAACAATTTAATTATTACACCATGGCAGTATTAACTGCATTCTCGAATCCCCATCTTCATTTTATCCAGCCAATTTCTACGTTCCCACTTCAAACCTGCCTTGATTTATCTGACCCCTTCAGCGTTCAAAATCCGAGGGGTAAATTTCACCAGCTAACGACAGAAGAACCAATCAGAACGTACACATCGATTGCGAGTGAAGTCACATAGAGTGACATCATCCTCTGTTAGCGGCGTCCTTCCTCCTAATATGGTGCCCACTAATTAGGTCAGCCAATCAATAACGCTCTTGTGCGACCCATTTCGAATTTCAAATGTTTTCTAGGTCAGTGACGTCTCGTGTCTATTTATAAGTTAGTTTTGTCAGTTCTGATCTGTTTATAGGCCCATTGGGGGTGACCCAGCTACACTGCTGTGACCTCCAGCTCTCAAAACAATTACGGATGGCATATCCCACCAGGTTTTGTACTGTGTTATATATACAGTGAAACATACAGCCAAGGGTTCCCGATGGGCATGACAGTGCACTCGCTGAGCCATCAATAAATAATAAAAAAAATAATTATAAATCAAATTTTCATCAGAATTCGGTCAGCTCAGAACTTGCTGGTAACAATGCCCTAATGCACGTTCATGCCAAAAATTAAGGTTCTAATATCAACGGTTCTTCTTATTTTGCCGACGAAAGGATTCGGATGGACTGACGGATTCACTGATTACCGGACAATTTGCGATCTGTAGCCTACTTCGTAGGAATAAAAACCATATATTTACTAATTTAATGGGGAGAGGGCTCCTTTATGAACTTTATACCTGTTTATGAACTCCAGAACAAAGGTTTACTTCATCACTTTCTTCACATTTTTCTTCCTTCATGAAAAATTTGCTTGCCTGAAAGCAATCCATTCGAAGGAAAACTACTATTTTCTTGTGTTTGACTATTATCGATTTCAGTTTGCAAGCTCTTGGATCTGGTTTCAAGGTCACCTAGTTAGGCCCATGTTACATTCTCAGAAGCACAAAATCGTAGACCTTTCTCTGGATTGCTAGCTACCAAATGGGATCAAGGTCATTAAACAACCTTGAAATTTGGATCAGTGTATTGTAATTCCAGATATATGGGCATATATTGAAGCCCCTTGGACTCGTGTTAGAACTTGATGCCATTCGAAAGATTGACGGGTCTATTTTGTATCGGGTGGCGGGATTGCCATGCCCAAATTGTGTTTTTCTTTGTTTAAGTATACAGTGAACAGACCACATAAACTCAGTGCAGAACCTGGTGGTATACATTCGTTCATAAGGTTTATTTAGTATGTCTGGCTAACGAAGTGCAGACATTAAATCCTACATTCAGTAGATAGCCATCGCAGGCTTTCAAGTGACTCGGTGAAAATTTAGGATAAAATTTTGCCAAAATATAGGAATTTTATTAAAATATAGGAAATAAAGGATTGTAAAATGGGTCACCACTAAATTGTAGGTTCCAAACTTGATACATGTAGTTTACTGGTGTTTAATAAAAATATTTCCACTGAATGCAGTCATAGTAGTGGTGGTGACTAAGGAGACCATTCTGCTGATTGGTTCATCAGAGAGAATTAAATGTTACATGTAATAGAAATGGCAGAGCACGGCAAAAAAAGGTTCATACTCCATGTAAGTATCACGAGACAATGCATACAATAGCCAAGTCTGGGGAGAACATTATGTGTCTAGACCTGTGCCTTTTCAGCGACACAAAGACCCAGACAATAGGTCCTACATGAAGTAAAAAATACTGAAATTAATATGCCAATTTTTTAACCCACCATCGCCAGATGGTGGGCTGTTCAAATCACTTTTCGTCCGTGGTCCGTCGTCCGTCCGTAAACAATTCTTGTTATCGCGATTTCTCAGTAACTACTGAACGGATTTTTCTGAAATTTGGTACACAGGTTCCCCTTGGGGTCTAGTTGTGCAGATACCTTTTCTGGTCCGATTCGAAAATCCAATATGGCCACCCTGTGGCCATCTTGGATTTCCCCATGAAACCTTGTTATCGCGATTTCTCAGAAACTACTGCACGGATCTTTCTGAAATTTGGTACACAGGTTCCCCTTGGGGTCTAGTTGTGCAGATACCTTTTCTGGTCCGATTCGAAAATCCAATATGGCCACAAGGTGGCTATTTCCCCATGAAACCTTGTTATCGCGATTTCTCAGGAACTCACTGCACGGATCTTTCTGAAATTTGGCACACGGGTTTCCCTTGGGGTTTAGTTGTGCAGATACCTTTCCTGGTCCGATTCGAAAATCCAATATGGCCACAAGGCGGCCATCTTGGATTTTCCCATGAAACCTTGTTATCGCGATTTCTCAGGAACTACCGCATGGATCTTTCCCAAATTCGGTCCACAGGTTCCCCTTGGGGTGCAAGATACCTTTTATGGTCCGATTCGAAAATCCAATATGGCCACCAGGCAGCCATCTTGGATTTCCCCATGAAACTTTGTTATTGTCATTTGTCAGGAAGTACTGCATGGATCTTTCTCAAATTTGGTACACAGGTTCCCCTTGGGGTCAAGTTGTGCAAGACACCTTTTTCGGTCCGATTCGAAAATCCAATATGGCCACCAGGTGGCCATCTTGGATTTCCCCATGAAACTTTATCGCAATTTCTCAGGAATTACTGCATGGATCTTTCCCTAATTCGGTTTGGGGTCTAGTTGTGCAAGATACCTTTTCTGGTCCGATTCGAAAATCCAATATGGCCACCAGGCAGCCATCTTGGATTTCCTCATGAAACCTTGTTATCGCGATTTCTCAAGAACTACTTCATGGATCTTTCTCAAATTTGGTACACAGCTAGGTTCCCCGTGGGGTCTAGTTGTGCAAGATACCTTTTCTGGTCCGATTCGAAAATCCAATATGGCCATAAGGCAGCCATCTTGCATTTCCCCATGAAACTTTGTTATTGTCATTTCTCAGGAAATACTGCATGGATCTTTGCAAAATTTGGTACACAGGTTCTCCTTGTGCAAGATACCTTTTCTGGTCCGATTCGAAAGTCCAATATGGCCACAAGGCGGCCATGTTCGATTTCCCCATGAAACCTTGCTATCCTGATTTCTCAGGAACTACTGCATGGATCTTTCTCAAATTTGGTGCACATGTTCCCCTTGGGATCTAGTTGTGCAAGATACCTTTTCTGGTCCGATTCGAAAATCCAATATGGCCACAAGGCGACCATCTTAGATTTCCCCATGAAATCTTGTTATCGCGATTTCTCAGGAACTACTGCATGGATCTTTCCCAAATTCGGTACACAGGTTCCCCTTGGGATCTAGTTGTGCAAGATAACTTTTCTGGTCCGATTCGAAAATCCAATATGGCCACCAGGCAGCCATCTTGAATTTCCCCATAAAACTTTGATTTCTCAGGAAGTACTGCATGGATCTTTCTCAGATTTGGTACATAGGTTCCCCTTGGGGTCTAGTTGTGCAAAATACCTTTTTCGGTCTGATTCGAAAATCCAATATGGCCACCAGGCGCCCATCTTGGATTTCCCATGAAACTTTATCGTGATTTCTCAAGAAGTACTGCATGGATCTTCCTCAAATTTGGTACACAGGTTCCCCTTGTGGTCCAGTTGTGCAGGATACCTTTTTTGGTCCAATTCGAAAATCTGATATGGCCGCCAGGTGACCATCTTGAATTTTCCCTTGAAACATTGTTATCGTCAATTCTCAGGAACTACTTAATGGATTCTTTCTGAAATTTGGTACACAGGTCCTACATGGGGCCTAGTTGTGCAAGATGGCTTTTTTGGTCCGATTCGAAAATCCAAGTTACGCTTAAAATTGATACGGTATTCCCGAGTTGTGACGTTGCATCACACGAGTCGGCGGATCAAACAGTGGGACATATTCTATATAGTGACTATAGAGAATATCCATACCTTCACCTTCCATATCAAGGAGTTCAAATAATTCGGAATTAAAATGTATTTCTTCAAATTTTAAATCAGTTTTCTTAGTCCAGTGAACTGTTTCGTCCGCCGACGGGTCGGCTACATGAAGGGACGTCACTCTTGTGACACAACGTTACAACTCAACAACTTTAGACTACTGCGTTTTTCGATCCAAGGGAGATAATCAGGATTCAGACACTTTCGAAGTTTTAACATTACTGCGCGGATCCCTTCAGTATTAAGTATTGTACCATGTTACTATTTTCGAGCATGGTATCTTAAGAGAAATATCTCAAACTAGCCCAGTAAACAGAACAGAATTATCATTCGTTCCTAATTATAAAATCTTAAGTATGTTTCATAGCTCATGCCAAAGGGTCAAAGACATTTGTCTTCGCTTCCAGTACCCAATGATGACACGTGCAAAAAAAATACTACAAAATGAAGACGAATGATCCTCCGGACATTCACTTTCAGACTAACTTGGCTCTTTTCTCTTGTACTATTACAACTGACATAAGTACAGTTTCTAGAAATCTTGAAACTCCTTAAACTTAGAAAGATGATATCTTGGTGTTTTCCAGTGTCCCGTTTTGATCTTTTTCGCTCAGATTCAAAATTCTGTAAACAAAATTACAAATCAATCGTTTGTTCTTAGTAACAATGGACAAAAAGATCCTCTTATCATTAGCTTACAATTATCGGACAATGGTGGGGGCTAAGATCCTTCTGGATCTCTCGTCATTTCATAGCATTGATGGAAGTTTTCATCAGAAATAGTCAAAAATTGGAAATGGAGGTTTTGGTCTACATATAGGAAAGTCTAAAAAAAAAGTTTGTTGCCTAAGTCTTAAACCTGCTTTAATTAATGCCATTAATCCCTTATTAATTGCACAATCAAACGTAGAAAACGGAAGTTTAAAAGAAAAAGTTAACTCCCCTAGGAGAGAGTTGTCCGCCCCTAGGAGAGCTCTCCACTCAAATCCAGCGTGGTCACTATATAGGCGACTGTAGCCTCATTTCTCATCCTCTTTCTCTTGTTTGCTCGACCAGTGCACATCTAAAGGGAAGTATTCAGAGGCAATTTTACAACATTGGTTGTTGTTGTCTCGCTGGTGTAATATCCTTTATCAAGTCTTGTTTTTGTTATTCATTCGGAACTGACTTACTGTATTATTATGTCTGAAGTTCCGACTGGTATTCCTTGTCGTACGTGCGGGGAAAATTTATCCCCTTTAGACGCTCATTCGGCTTGTTTGTCTTGTAAACATTTATGTTACCTGGCGTCCACGTGCGCGGAATGGGTATTATTGAATCCGGCGGCCTGGAAGAATTATGCCCAGGCCCGTCGGGTTTTTCTGTTACATGCTTGTGATGCCCCGTCTTTGTCAGAGATCGACAGGCGGGTCTTAGAAATTTTCTTTGGTCAATGATATGAAGTGTATTGAAGTTCTTGACCGAGCTGGTCAAGACCCAGAGTCTCCCGTGTCAGTTTCTATACCACCAAGCAGTACCGTCCTATACGATGATAATTCCAGGTTGCTAGACAGTTTGACCCGGCTCGGAGTTTCATTGTCTAGGGTCGATCCAAATCCAGTTCCTTTGTTACGCTTAACAAAGGCCAGGTCGGTCAAGCCTGGCCAGTCTATTGTTCCCGTCGAACAAAAGGAACCTTCACCCCAGGTTATTTCTCCTTTACCTATCGGTTCACCACATGTATCTTCTTGAAGGAAGAAAACAAATAAACGGTTAAATCTACATAGTTTATTTAATTCCGTTCCCGATCTATTTGGTGGGGTGAATGTTGGACTTCTTTGAGTCGGACGTATTTGGTATTTTCCGACGTACGTCGCTAAATATTGGTTTTTGGCGGAGATTTTAAAATTCTCTTGAAATGATCGTCTGACGATGTTATTCTAGAAGTCATTATGAAATTCTCCATGTGTAACTAATGACACAGTTCCCCGGGAATTATGTCGCAAACTTTGTGTTGCGACCCGGTGTGTTTATTGTGGGCTTTTATTGGCTCCCAACATTCCGCGGTCGGTATGTGAGCCTATTGTGTTGTACTCTGAACGAGCAGGTTTTTGTTTCGTCATGATTTTATCCATTAAATTGTTGTATAAATCCTTACCAAGAGTGTGAGTACGACCCTGGTTGACGCGGGAGGTTCGTTTTTTCCCCTGCCGGGGAAATACGATTCTTTATAAGCCGTCCGTCATTGTTCCATGTGATTATTGTTGTTTCGGACTTTGGTAGTTCGTTACTTTCATGCATTCAATTCTTTGGTCCTGCCAAGAAGGTAATCTCTTGTTATATCAACTATTATTGTGTAATTTTGATATCCTGTCTTCAAGAGAGAACTTATGGGGTTTTATTCTACCTCTCATGTTTATGTGTTTGTTGTTTTTGTGTACGTAACCACAACTCAACTCTTTATAAACGATGCTATAATATTAACGTAATCGATATTACGGGACTTCAATGCTACGACTGTTTGTTGTATTTTATTGAGCATCTTTGCTGATCTCTTTGTGATTAGGTGCGATCTACAAAGGGATCTCGTGTTGGTTATCGTGAGTATATAATCCGATTACCCACTGTTTATTATGAAACTGTATTATGCCTTGGTATACAAATTTGTTTTATACATGTGATTTGTTTGTTTCTCACCAAACTGGTTCCATCTGTATACTGTATTTTGCGTATAATTCAGATGGAGTTATGCACTAATTTTAATTTCTTCACTATGAGAAAATTTTGAAATTACTTGCGTGGTGGGATTGTTTGTTGACCGGCCAAGGATACAAGCCTATTGACACGTAAGTCGTGAAGTCTTCTATGCTTTCTTTCTACCAAGTATCTGGGACGAGTATATTCGTCCCAGCATGTGTATTATCGGTACAGTTTACTAGAGCATCAAACTGCTTTTTAGTATTGTTCTTGCTGTTGTTCCTCTTCTCGACAATTTGTTCGTGTTAGGTCATTTGTGGAAGCTGAGGTGGCCGAGTGGTCTAGGCCGCTTGCACTTACTGCTGGCGATTTGGTGCCAAACTCTGAGGACACGGGTTCGAGTAATTTGTAAATTTTGAATAACCTCACTTTCCTGCCGGCGAGAGACTTTAAATGTTTTTCCTCTCTTTGTTCTCAGCGCCGTCTTCTGCACTCATGGAAGACGATTGTGGACTGAGAGTGGTGTGACTTGGCGATCACTAGGCCCGGAACAGATTCTGCCTCGACCGGTCTTAGGAACAGCCAAGATAAATAAGCCTTACCAAGTAGACTGTATATCCCAGTGGTTGAGGTTCTCTCTTGGTATAGACGGCTTCCCGAGTAGTACCAAAACACTTCGTTGCGGTACTCTCTCGGGGGAATCTAATAATTTCCACACCACAAGCACAGCTACATGGCTGTGAACAATCTAAGATAAGTACATCAGTATCTTATTCACATGTTTAACCTTTTTATGTTGATGACCAAGGTTTCATTTGTTGATTATAGATTGTTTCAAAAAAGTTGATTTCCTGGAAAAACTTCCTTGATCTGGATGTCGGTTGTGTCACTATTTGGTTATTAATAGTAACATTGTTGTAAATGTTTAATATCCTCTCCATATGAAACTCCTGACGGAATTTCTTATACAGGAGACAGATTATATCGGGAGAGGTCATAATGTAACCATGTGCGCTGACACGTTACTTATGTTCACTGACACAAAGATCCATTAATCTCATTTATCTCATTGAGTTACATTTGGTGATTAACGAGACATTTAATATGTTCATCTCTTTTAAGAGAAGGAAATTTATTACAGTCGACTACGGGTTACTGTTTGCAACGCCGTTTTCTGTTACGTCGTGTACTTTTATAAGTTTGTATTCTGCTCAGTTATGAGCATGTATATTCATTAAGTATTGTGAACGGGAAATCTCTACGTTGTTTATCATACACAACATTTTTCACACTATTTTCACATTACGCTTTACACCGTTATGTGTCTCTCCTACACCTGTGCGTCGTCCTATTTCATCGGTTAGACGTTTCCAGTACGCCATAACGCCGTTGTTACGTCATTTCTTCATCTGCTAGATACATATTTTATGTCCATTCATCGGCACTTCCTTTGATTCTCCATCGTCGGTCGTCGGCGGAGGGGAAGTCCGTTCGTTGGCGTCAATCTTCCACTGGTATCAATTCCCCTCGGGTTTTTCACATTGTGATTTACTTAGCTTCGTCGTTACTCTACGAAGAGAATTCTGTTCAGACCTTGTTGTTTCCAGTCTGGAATTCAGAATATCAAAATTTGTATTCAAATCAACAGTATTTGGTCTAATTCTGTTATATGGTATAGGTCTTTGGATTATGGACGTGGATTTCCTCTGAGGACGACGGCGGGATTGTGAGTGGCTGACTAGTCATCTTTAATTGAATTCAGCAGTGTTGTATTAACACAGATTCATGTTGATTTTACACACAAACGTTATGTTAAGATCCATTTTCCTTAGGATTGTGCTTTAGCGACACAACGTTTTTTGTGGTGTACTTGGGAGACAGTTTTTCCGACTTTCTCCTTTAAGTACCTTATTTCGGTATAGACCGTTACACCAATGATTAGACTCTGACATTGTGGTTCTGTCATTCATCCTTAGGGTTGTTGGTTATATGTGGGACCTTACTCACGGAGTTCGTTGTTCGGGTTCGGTCTCTACAACGGATTATTTGTCCTGATGCCGAGGTCGTGATACCATTCCCGACTCTATTTCCGTGTATTGTCTTCCTCCTTCAACTTCACCGGGATAGGAAGTCTCAGTTGAGCACCAGGGGAGGCTATCGTCTGCTCTGGCTTGGGGTTACGTTTTACTTACCAACATTAGCCTTATCGAATAGGTCTCTGAGCTTATTCGCGCCGTAGCATTACAGTCGCGTTGTACTCGCCAACTGTTACCGGTATGGGTTATCGGGTGGCGGCGTTTCTTTAGCGTCCAGAGTGTCTGAACTTCATGTTCTTGGAAGATCTTCTATTTCCTGGAGGACGATCTTCGGTTATGTCCTGTTCAAACCATCCGCCACTATCTTACTCGTTCCGGTTCCGTTCACGGTTCTCGACTACGGTTATCATGTCCCTTCCCCTGTCAGCAAGGCTTCATATTTAAATAAGCCGTGTAGTTGTTTAAGACCATAAATTAGTCTTTCCAATGGGCAGAAGGTAGATATTCCATTGACGCCTCCACTTTTGTGTTTTGCTTCTTCTATGTGGCCATCACTACACATGGCCTTTATGGAAGAACTTATCCCTCCATGACATTGTCCAGTCTTGTGTCTGGACAGTAAACTCCACGGTCACAAATTTTATATCTGTATGATATGTCAGTGCAGTCAGATAGTGTGGCCACGCTTGGGCCACTAAAGGCTGCCCAGCACGTGGTTAGTTTCTTTCAAGAAAAGAGGAGGGGGCGAAATTTGTCACCATTGCAGCAAGGCGGCCATCTTGCTTTTCATCATGATCGTCTTGAAGGAAGGAATAAGTCTGATAGGCGACCATGGACTCTCTAATCATCAATCTAAAATGTATGACGCTTGAGAGTTTTAGCTTTTCCTTAAACTACGGTTTTACTTGTGTCTTTCAGTTTGAACTGACTACATTCTGGATGATCTCAGCTGTGTTTCATACGCTCAACTCACAAGACAAGTTGGTCGTAAGTCGTTGGTGGACTGAGTATGACGTGGCTTGGCGCCCTCTAAGACCAAGAAGACCTAACAACCCGGGTGGGAGAGGATTCTGATTTCTTGGTAGAGTTTGACATATCGCACCACCAGCACAGCTACATGGATGGAGGCACTCAAGAATAAGTATATTTGTATCATATTCATGATTGGCCCTTTTCGATTCCTAACCGGGGTTTTTCTTGTTGCTTGTCTCAAGTTATTCCCTTATCTGTGTCATCCCAGCTACTTGGGTAGACACTCAGGAGATAGGTTAGATTAGTATCTTCCATTACTACTCCATGGTTACCCTCTGCGTTACCGGCCAGGTTTCCTTTGTTGAGATTTATGAAAGAGCCTGCCCCTCCTTGACATTGTCCAGTCTTGGGTCTGGACGGCGAACTCCACGTTCTCCTTTTCTCTATCTGAGAGATGTCAGTCCAGTCAGATAGGATGACCACGCTTGGGCCGTTCATGGCTGCCCAGCACGTGGTCAACTAAATTCCAAAAAAGGGGGGGGGCGGCAGTATGAATCATCACAGCAAATCTGCATTAATTGCTGTATCATCTCATCACATTCATATTATTGGTCCACAATTGATTGATCTCATATTGAAGGTAGAAATAAGTCAGATGGACGACCTTGGATCCTCTAAAGAGATGTCAGACACTGTATCATC